>JAYEAL010000267.1:0-49707 GCA_036419045.1 Scirpophaga incertulas | reverse complement strand
CTGGCATGAGTCAATAAGGTATAAAGTAAGGTTATTGGTTTTTTCGAATATCACTTAGACGATGATATATTGTTTGGTTAAAACTACAATGCTAACAATCAGATCAAATTTTGCTACTCTTGGAGTTTCGATAAATTATTATAAGTTCGGTATCTGTTTACGCTATTAAAGTAACTTTTGATGCAGATTTTTAACACCTTCAGTTAAAAATTTGCATCATTGCAGGTTTTTATTTTATTCAGTTTCATTTGCTTGTAACCTCACCTATCGTTTGTTTACGAATGGATATTGGAAATGATTCATTTTACATAATTCAAAATTGTTTCGTTAAGCCCTATAATAACTATGGTTTAAATTCGAATAAGTCGAACTCAAAAGCACCAATTATGTTAGGCAACTGTCAAATGGATATTGGACATAAATCTCATAAAGTAATCAAGAAAACCGCTGTCGGATTAAAAATTGAAAAAATGAATTAACTCCAATAAAATGCATCACGTTCACTAATGTCCGACCAACAAAAATGGCACTAATTATAGAAATTCTTAGTTCTTCACCATAATATCCTTCTCGTTAGCAACAATTTGTTCTTTGAGTGCCCAGCGATCCCTTAATCCTACTGCTTCCTCAAAAGTCTTTAGAATATTAATCGGAGCAATAACACATTATTGTGTCACAAAATTCTGATGAACCTTTCTGTTTGGTGCGGCTTTAATATAAATTTGGTGATTTAAAATGGAAATACGCACTTTTTTTTTTTTTTTTTTTTTTTTTTTTTTTAATTATACATTTGCTACTCCACAGACTCGTAGTCCATGCCCTTTATAATTCTTAATTAAATATTTTTTACAATTCTCTTAATTAACATGTACTCAATTTTATTTTATTTACGCAGCTAACAATATAAATACAATATACTCATTTAAACTTACGCTATACCTATATATTAACATACATATACACATGCATACTTAATAATGATTAAAAAATAAAAACAAAATACAAACATTAACTTTATATTAACTTAAATAAAACTAGAATTAGAGGTACGAAAATAATTGGCACCTAGATCGCTGCATTATTTTGGTCCTTGAACGACATTTGCCAATTGTAGTTTCTGATCTCTTCATCAGTTGCTAAGCATGACGGGGTTATGAGTCGTTTGATGGCGTCGTCCTCCTTTCGGTCCCCGCAATAATAGATGAAGGACTCCGTGTGTCTAGATATAGCCACTACAGCATGAGGGACACTATCGTGGACCGGGTTTTTCGGTTCTCTGCCCCTCAGCACAATTACTCTACGGTGCGTCAGCCCCTGAGCCTCATGTATCGTTAGCAATTTGGAATTTTCTCCGGTACCATACCCTTTCATTTCGTATTCCTCCTTTTCCTCCTGGGTGAAGGTCAAGAATAGAGTCTCTGAGTTAGTTCTTTTAGACTCTGCTTCTGATGCCATGGTGCTCTGCTAGACTCTGCTTCTGATGCCATGGATGCATGGTGATGAAATACGCACTTGCACTTTTCTGATTTTATTAGTAAGTAATAAAAAATATTTCAGTGTATTACCGTTTCCGTTAGTGGTCTTGACGTTAAAATCACTGTATTACATTTTAGTTTTATCTAAATTCTAGTATTTTTTTACTAACTATTAATTAATTTAATATGTGATATCATTTATTTATCTAGTACTGTTATCACCTTTTCTTTAAATTATTACATACTACTTAATTTGTACACTAGTTAATTTGTATCCAATTATTATAAATCTTTTTTTTCTATATTCATTGATTTACCGTAGCACTATCAAAAATTCATATTAGAATTAGATCAACGTTGTTTTTTGTTCGTGAAGATAATATACTTAATATTCTATCTTGTGGTACATCCAAATTTCAAGCTCAAGGTCTTCACCTATGCGACTGCCAAATATTGTAACTAAGTGAGACTATAAAATAATGTTATATAAAACTTTGATTATTTCAACTGCTTAGTTATTTTCATATTACTTTGTAACGTTTCTTGTTACGTTTATGATAAAACTTTTCGATATATACCATTTCATGCTTCTAAAATAGTATAAAGTAGTTGTGGAGTTTATATACCGCTGTTTATGTATTCAAAAGCTTGGTATAAGTGGTATGCATTTGTACTATTGATAGATATTTTAATATTTCCTCTGTCTTAGACCCAATCAGTGATTCTGTTAAAACTTCAAAGGATTTTAATGTAGTTAGGGATATAATCCAAAGAAGCGTCATTAGGACAGAACAAAATCATATCGCGTGAAATGAGAATTCCCACTAGGACTCTGTCGCATATAATAAAACATGGCCTAAGGCTTGGTGCTTATACTCGATATACAGGAAAAGTCCTAAATCAATTTCATCTATTACCGAAAATATATCAATCTGAAGCCTTCTGTTTCGATAAGTAAGGCTTAGAAATATTATCTTTAAAGGGGAAAATTATGATCATGTTTGAAAAGCCTGAAACAATCAAAATTACAAAGTTTTTATCGCTAAGTATTGAAAAACAAGTAACCTGTTTAGTCTAACAGTAAATAATGGTGACAGTTGCCTTTTACCACCCTATAAGATTCCATAATACTACAAGAACCACTCCCACTATAACTTAAAAATAATCTCTGAACAAAACAGTAGTTTTTGTTATGGAAACAGTAAGTAATTCCATCGATTCGTGGCTCGTAAACAGACTATCGATTTGGTAATATTTCTAAGTCAAAGGTTAGTTTTTTACTGACACTTCAATTATTATGTACATGTAAAATTTCTTTAAATTAAATTTAGCAATAAAGAATATATACATATTCATTTCTAATAAAACTTATGGCCGAATTACAATCAGACAACAAACTAAATGATTCAGAAAGAAAAGAAGACAATTGCTCGCTGATTATGACAACAAAACATAATATAATCAGCGACTCTATTAGTTTACTATCGCTATCGATAGGTAGTTGATGCCTAGTTAACTAGAGAAGTAATGTCCTGCTATATTCAAAATTAGTACAATTTTAACTCTTAATCTTTAATACTAAATAAATATAATTAAATGAATGCGAATTAAAAATTTACGGTGTCAAAATAGACTCCAAACAAATGTTAACTCATGGTACTATACTAATAGATATCAAAGGTATGTATAACTCAATAGCTTAAAGAGTATTTTACTATACATAGAGTTTTTTTTTAAACAAAAGGCGATTTTCTCGATATTTTATTAATGGGACGTGTGTACTTCCTCCCTTTTGACGATAAAAGAAATAGGCAAATCAATCGTTGCGAAATAATTTATGGAAACATTTCTTTTACATGCTGCTATTACCTTTGAGCGGAGAATGTAATAACAATAAAAAAAATAGCTTACAAATTGTTACTGCTAAGAGTTGAGCCTGTTTAACATTTGTTGGAGAGTTTTTTCACGTGTCTATTGTATTTTTAGATCTCTTTATATCTTTTATAACTCTGTACGTATTTTTTGTTTTCGCTGTTATAACAATTAATTATTTATTTCAAACGCATTTATTTCGCATTATATTCATGCTTTGCGATTTAATTTATGGACTTACTTTATCTTACATATATTGCTATAGAGCCATCATTGTTATATAGATCAGTTATCGAATCAACTAGAATTAAGTACTAATTAGACTGGAAGGTAATACTCATTAATGTGTAGTTTTCATGCCATATAAGCAATCGTACGATTATATGTATAATTTTCGGCAACTCGTGTAGCAAACTAAATAGGTACGATTTTATAAGTAAATCGGCAATCACAATCGAATCAATTATCACCTCAACCTTTACAACATCATTATCCAATTTCATTACGATTGGCGATTGGCAAAGACCAATATGTTACAATATTACAAACCAGAAGTCACGTCAATCTACCATCTACCAACAAAAGTTTATACCGCCGGAATGCAATTTTTTTTGTTCCCCCTGAGGAAAATGCATTAAGTTGCATACCCCGTCTGTGGCGAGCTGACGGTTATGTGGGGCTCTCCTCCCCAGAAGGGGGAGGCCTATCCACTAAAAATCTCAGTGATGGCCTGCCTCATGCATCTAGGGAGACACCGGGAACGCCAAACTACTTCCGGGAACCCCCAGCCTCCGCTCCCCCGCCGATACATATATGATTGTCCTAATTTAATGTATCATAATTAAAATTGTAATAACAATATTATATTGTAAATAAAGTTTGAAAAGACGAGATAAAAACAAGACTTTCAGAGATCCTTGCTTGTTCTTTTCCAGTTTCTCTCAATTCTTGAACAGCCAACCTTGTCTCAGGGTAAGACAATCGTATGTGGCATGCTGTTACATTTTTGCATTTAAAATTAAACGTCAATATCGGATTCTTATATGCCAATTTCATGTTATTGGTAATAAATTATAATAATTAATAATAGTCATTAATAATTTGACATTGATTCGTCAATCAAATATAACTATTTTCACTAGTCAACTAGTCACTTGGCTGATTGATTGAATTATTCTGCAATATAGTATATTTTTAATCTGCAATATATTGTGAAATAAATTAATGAATATAGTAACTTATTGTATTAACGCATAACTAATAAATGTTATTCTCTTTCGCATAATATTTCTATTTTATGACTCATCGTAAAAAAATAATTTATCGTAAATAAAATTTTCGTTAATATTTAGGGGATACAGAATGATTACAAATTTCAGTTTATATTTCGGGTGTATTTATATAGATTGGGTGTATTATTATAGATTTTGACATTGTGTTGTGTGAATAAACAAGCGTAAACACTAAAGTCATATAGGGGAAACGAAGTTCGCGCGCAAAATCGAATTGTCTATATAGAGATGTGGAAAAAGTATCGTGTGTCGCATAAATTTTCACACCCGAATATCCATAAATCTAGATAAAATATATATAAACTCGATTCTATAGCATATAAGTAGGACAGTATTTATATAATATTTGTTGAAAATAAGGTAATCATCTGTAAATTTTATACATCAGTAAGTTTTTATATATTATAGTATTTCATGGGTATAGATGTTCATCTGCTTACAGAGAGCATATTAGTAAATCACAACAATTTATTTGTATTCTCTTTACGAACTTTGAGTTATAACAGCTAAGCCCTCTAACCTAGATGGATCTATTGTACTTCTAGCTATGCTTAAATTCATCCGTTTTAAGTCTTAGGTCTTACATTAAATTGAGGTTTCTTTCTTCATTTTAGGAGTATAACGTCGTTAGTTTGTTTAGACGGTGACAACGTCGGTGTATCAGCACTTTGCAATCGCATAAAAGATATTTTGTTATACCCATGTACCTTGGGACCCATTTTTTTTTTAATTTTATTGAGGTCAAATAAACAATTGTACAATGAGGTAATTATAACAAATAAATGTAACAATAAGACTTAATAATTGCACAACCAACACCATTAACCCCAGATTTACAATATTATTGACTAGGAGAACACTAGACACAACACATAATAATTATTAGAGTCGTACTCCCTTGCCAGATTCGACAATTGCTCCCTTATTGCCCTCCCTTGCACAAATACTCCCTTGCCATTTAATTACTATAATATTCTTCTGTAATGCAGTGTTAATTTAATGTAATGGTGAACGCCATATTAAATCTTTAACTAGCCTTAAATTCACTTCATTAAAGTCGATGGCTTTGATAAATGATATCAATGCTTTATAGTTTAATTTTAATGACTTAATAGTTACGTTGCCAAATATTTTAAGTATAATAAATAGCACAATAAAACTATAGTTTTTTCTTTGTAAAAAATAATCCTTGTTGGTTTTCTTGTTGATTTTTATCAGTGCAAACTCTCTCCCCGAATATTTGTGAACTAATGGTGTAGCTTCTTTGTTTTGCAAAAGTGATTGTAAAATATAATTTGCAGATATTTTTTAATAACATATTCTCTTGTTGTTTGTAAATAGTATAAAGTAGCGAACCTCAGTGTAGCATACCACACTACCTGCTACGATACTCAAATCAGAAGATATACCTTTCTACAAATTCGTTACAATATATTTATCTTAAAGTAAAAACAAAATATAGATATAAAATTCATAATTAGTAGATGAGACGTATAAATGACAATGAAATAGATGTCGTTCGTACAATTTCTTTTATTGTCTGCATATAAAATTAATCACTTGATCGATTTTTCTATCAAGATTTGTAACGGTAAAACTCTTTGCTTTAATTACTTATTATCTATTAAAACCAAAAAAAAATCATAGTCATACATACATATACATACATCATAGTTTTAAGTCTGTTAATATTTATGTACAAAAAATAGAATTTAAGAAGTACGAGGTACAAAGCAGTCAATAGGCAGAATTAGATCAATCTCTGGTCTGCTACTAGAAATTTCCTTCCTAGGAAAATATATACGAATTAGTCTCAGTGTGTATATTTAATCAGGTAACTCTTACATTACATAAATACCTACCATGATAAATATACTATGAATACATATTATACATATAATACTAAATGATAGATATAACTTAAATTTTTACTATCTGATATGGAGCTTAGATAGTGCTCTTTCACTCGACATTAAAAGTGAGCAACGATTTAGATTCGCGGATGTCTGAATTATGTGTTGTGAGTTGTCGGACGAATTTCAGTAATTAAAATCGAAAAATGTCGAACAGTGAAGAAATAATTATTGTACTGTACGGGCGTATAACCCTACAGTAAAAATAGGGTAATTTTTTATTATAAGATTCTAATTTCCACATTTATTGAAATACTATGGTTAAATATAGTAAGTGTAAAAAATGTAGAATACCTGTGAGTCACGCGGCATTTCGGCAAGGAGATACAGCCAGGGCGCCGCAGCGTACCGCCCTCCCATGTTGGGCAGTGCGTAGCTCATGCCCTCCTGTGCCAAACAATATTAAAAGGATAAATCAAAAGAACGATATGCAAAAAAATCGTCGTGTTAGTTTGAATAGTTCTTCTTCTGAATCCAAGTATATTAGAGTATTACTATGAAAGATATATTACAATATTATGTAAGAGGGATAAAACACTATATGTAGCGCTTAAGTTGTTTTTGAACAAGCACTACTTGTCTAATTATGAAAGTTATTAATAATTATTTTTAATAATCAGTTACCATTGAAATTGTCTTTTTGTCGTCGTGTGTCCTTTTTGTTACACATTTACTAACAATACTTTGATCAAAAAATATTATATTGTTTGTTGTAGCCGCACAGCAGACAAATAAACCGATATGTCATCTGTCTACTACAGTGCCAACGCGTCACTTGAGACTTTGCCGATAGTAACACAAGTATTTTGATCAGGACCGCTCGTTTACTGATCACAAATATCTTTTATTCGTCAGACTCGTCGCCGTCAATTTTCCAGGTTGCGAGCATGACACGAATTGTTAACAAAAAATATTCCCTCCAACTATTTTGTTTCGCCAGAGGCACAAGTTAACCTGAGCCTCTCAAAGCAAATATCAAAGTTCAAAACACACGTTTAAGCGTGAGACGATATACTCATATGTATAGTCCCCCTTGTTTGCGTAATCGACGACACAATATGCAAAGACGAATTGAATCTCCAATATTTCCTTATGTTCACCTAAACTTATATACTTTTATGAACATTATTTCTGTCAAGAACCATGTTATATGTGATCATTCTCGGTATTGATTTTCATAAAAAATAAATCTATTCAAATCAATTTCTAGTAAGTTATTATTTTTTGTCTTAGTTTAAGCCTGTGTAGTAAGAATGTCCCAGTTTTCACATCTATTCAAGCGGTATAAACTACACATTTGACCAGTAAAATAGTCTGCAGTTTGTAGTAATAAAAATAGCCTTTCATACTTATTCTAGTTTGACTGTTGAAAAAAATTTTCGGACATAGGTTCCAAAACCACATGTTACAAATAGCGGGTAGGCATTATCAAAGCTTTAACAAATATTGTTTTATGTTGATAGTATGTGTACTTACATCATCAGGCGCTGGCGGGTCAATTTGTAGAAGATCGAGGTTGGAGAGGGAGTCTGGCGCGGGAGCTGGTGCTGCTGCTGCACCGGCTACCACCATCGCACACCAAACTGCCCACCACATCTGCAAATACAAATCTATTTAATTTTCTTCGTTACTTCTTGTTGACTGCTTCTAACTAGCAGTGCAGCATTGCTGTGTCTCGGATTGAAGAAGGTCAAGATATAACAGGGAAATCACGAAGTCCGTAACTACAGTTAGTATTTTAGTAAGTTTGGTACAGTTGACAGTAGACATGAACTTTTGAAGAAGTTTCTAAGCCAGAACGATATCCAAATTTTCAAAAAAGGTTATATTCCCATTTGTAAGGCTAGTAACGCAATTGTGATTCCTTTGATCTATGGGCGATAGCAATCGCTTATCAACAAATGATCCGTCTGCTCATTTGCTCATGTATTACATAAAAAAAGAGATACAAACCCCATAACATAAAATATAATATCTTAGTAATAATGTATTAATATATTGTACAAATTAACTCATACAAACATAGTACATATATCGTGACGCAACTATCATAATATATAAGACTTTAATGTTTGAAATTGCTAAACAAGATTCCTTTGGTGAAATCTCTTGAAAATCACACTGGAGAAACAATTTATGCTGATACTTTAAAAGAGGTTTTTGCTACTAAGCAAATCGACGTACAAATCTATCAACAGTTTTAAAATTGACTCAAGCAATGCTATTATTTTTCTGACAGTCCAATGCCAGCCCTTTAATATTACTTAATTTGTTAAATATGAAAAAATGAGTTTAATGGCCTTGCAAGTGTTTCAGAATTGAGAATTATGTGTTTGTACTTAGTAAGTGTCTAGGCTTAATTAAATTAAAATGTTCCGGTTGTCGTCTTTTGAAGTTTAGCAGGCTTGTATTTTTGGTACTCGTTTTTCATAACACTTCATTTCATAGCACTAACTGGCTTCTTCTATTATTATTACAAGATTATATTATGCATGATTACTTTCCCTAGTTCCATTAGACGTCCCATTATGTTATGGGATGAGAAAGAATCTGACGATTGTATATATTACATATTTACATTAAGTTGATTAATATTATCATCACAATTTTATAAACTAAATAAAGCATATATGTAATGTTAATGTCATATTAATTTTTACCTACGAAATTGCTGTTTTGTTTTTTCGATTGTACACATAATTTCGTAACATTTCTAATTTAAGACTCACGGAAACGTATTTTTGCAATATGAATTCATGTTTTTTGTGTTATATAAACAAGTTGTGAGATCGTCCCGAAAATAGCTGTTATTTTTTGGTAAATATTTGTATTTTATTTGATAAAACTTATCTACATACATATGTACATATACTCACGCCATTTTCCCATTGGGGTAGGTAGAGTTCGCATTTTTTTACTTGCTATGATCTAAATATACTTCTCTAGCTTCCTTGACTTTACGCATATATAAAAACGTTATGATAAAGTAGTTTTGTAAAATTTGATAGTAAAAAATCGTTTTGAACAAAAATTGACACGACGACAGTTGCAAAGTTGTTTGTAGTACATAACCCAGACTTCTTTTGTAATACCAAGACATCTTGCAAACTACAAGTTTAAACAAATTATAATGTTTTAATATAAAACAATAATTGAAGTATATTATTCATATATAAAACACAAAATACACTGGTGACCCTTGACGAATGCGTGTATGTTTGTTTGATTCGTAGTACTGATTGTACAAACTATTTTATTTACTTACTATTATAACGTCATGAATATCTATAAAGACGTCGCAGTTACAATAATTTTATTTGTAATAAAATATTTTGTCAAGATAGCCTTTATTGTTAAAAGCAAATATACGTTATTACTTCCATCGTTGCATCAGTCATTGTACAAATCAAAGATCAAAATCGCTTTTTATTTTATTTAGTATTAGAGTTACCGCAGTAATGTAACAATCTATCCGCCCACGATTTCAAAGAGAACTAGATAAGGAGCCAAAGGCATGAATCTTTGAAATACAGTTATGAAACGTGATTGAATCAATTTGGAAACGGCGAATCGATCTCGAATGTTATCGAGTGAGAATATTTGAACGTGTATTATGTACTTATTGGACTATCATACTGACATCACGGGGCTTTAAAAGCACATAATGTGTATTGATAGTCGTATTTCTATCAGTTAGCTATACAAATTTAATTCGAATTAGATTATAGATATTCGAATTTTAATCACGCCCTTTAGAATTAGGTTTAATGCTGTAAAATTATTCCGTGCGAGTGATGTAGCAAAGAAACAGTTGTATACATAAACGCAGCTGACTTAAAAGCAGCATAATGTATTCAGGATAGTTATGATTATATGCTGAGTACGTTTAGTTTTGTAACGCGTTAGTGACTCCGTTGCAAGCGCCAAATCTTCTTCTTGTTTTTGCTTTTTCCGAACTGTATAAATTCATTTCGGAAGGACAAAAAGTTTGTTCAATCTGGTTATTATCATAATCATCATGACAACTCATACACGTCTCCACTGAGGGCACGAATTGACCCTAATAAGTTGAGGTAATTAAGTGCTAATCTACCACACTGTACGAGTATGATGTGGATTGGTCGACTTCACGTACATATTATATCTTTCGGTTTCTTTGCTTCACGTTTTTTTTTACTTTATAAATATCAAATACATGTATTTATCAAATTTGAATGACGGAAATCATTTGAGTATCAACTTTGGCACTAATAAGAAATTGTAAATGAATACCCAGACCGTGGCGCTATCGACGCTCCTAACTAAGTAGTTCAAAATAGTGCAAGAAATTTTATTAAATATCTGAATGTATAGTTAATGCGTTTAGCGAACGACAATACGCAACGCTACAATTCTCTTAAAGACTCACTGATCCCTTTCCTATCAATTGATCCTCAATGGATGGATATTGAGCCTGTTTTACAGATCGCTCTATTCCCTTGATCCATGTACATATCGTTTTGTTATCTGGGTTGTAATGTAACCAACTTGGTTATCGATTTTGTAACATTATTTTTATAGTTATCGTTGAGTACACATCCTGTTCTAGTGGCTAAAGATAATAAATACCCAAACAAAAAAAGCTGTCGCAAGCACTCATTTTCAAGAAAAAGTCATATTCCAAACATTTTTTAATGTTTCATATACTGACGGTAGTAAAATATTGAAACTGGAATCGGAATGAATTACATACGTTGGGGTTTTGGTAGTCTTGAAATACTATTTGAAAGTTCAACATTAGTGTCGAAGAAGGATTGAAATAGTCCTGGCATTGTCTGAACTTGATTTCAAGAGTAAACCCGTTGTTCGAAAATTGGAACAAACAGAACAGAAGGTTTTTCATTGGATTTTTTTCTATACTTTTCTCAAATTGATATTACGTATTCATTTACATAATTTTGATTTTTCATAAGAAATGCAACGTATATTAAAACATTTGAACGTTATCAACAAATTATTAGATGCTTTTTCATTTATTCTACTAATCAAATCAAGATATGCTTTTGCCTAGCGTCAACTGAAATACATATTTATTTTTATAAATGCATATTAGATTCCCGTAAATATACTGTGATGCAACTTTCAAAATAATAATGGAAGGCATTTATCAACCTTAACTCAACCTAAAAAAAATACTAACTGTACATTAAAACCACTAAAATAAGAAGAAGATAAGAAGAACTAGATAATTAGTAGTCTGATTTATTTTTCTTTAAAAACGTCGTTTCATATTGGAATTTTTAACTCAACTCTAAACAAATTTCTGCAGGTTAAACAAAATATTTCTGCAAAAAAAAACTTTTCCCCACAGAATTACTGATTGTAAAATATAATATATAAATATACAGACTATACGGAGCCAATTTAAGAGATTGGTACCTTAAATCTCAAAATGCGTAACGTGATTAACTCAAACCACTCGCCGTTTTGCCAAAAAGTTATTAAAACTTTGTTAAAAGAATCGACATCTGTAACTATCTGGGCGTAGTGGACATTTATCAGATATCATTTTTCATTTATAATTGCCTAACCAGATTATTAGTAAAGATAAAAATTGTAATCTCTGTCATTGAATTGTTTTATTATTATTTACAAAACTGTGTATTAATCAACCCTTTATATTTTACTTTATTGCTACGTGAGCTATTTGTACGACCCCTTGACCTTTCCTAGACTTCTTTTTTGTTCCCTGAGGAAAATGCATTAAATTGCATACCCCGGCTGTGGCGAACCGGCGGTTATGTGGGGCTCTCCTCCCCAGAAAGGGGAGGTCTACCCACTTAAAACCTCAGGGATGGCCTTCTTCAGGCATGTAGGGAGCCCCCGGGAACAACAAGCTACTTCCGGGAACCCCCAGCCTCCGCTGCCCCGTCGATACAGGGGAGCCCTCCTCGGGGGACCTACACTACCTTCCCCGGTCTCCTCCACTGACGACGCACCCCGGCCACGGAAGGGGCGTGGTCCATTCGTTCTTCGAGCGGAATCGGCCGTCTCCCGACCCCGCTCGGCGGCCTCCTTCTAGAGCATTACTGCTTCACAGAAGGAGGTCACAGCCCCCAACCTCCCTCGTCCGTCAGCATTGCCGCAATCAATGCCGGCGGAGACAGATCTCGCCCTATCTCTGCAACCAAAACTCGACGCTCGGAGGCGCACGCGGGGCACTCCGCCAGCGTGTGGAGGGCCGAGTCGAGAGTCGAGGTCGGACGCGCAGTGGTGGCAATGTGTCGATCCCTCCCGTCCTATTCGACACAGGTACTCACCGAAGCAGCCGTGCCCGGTGAGTATCTGAGTCAATCGGTAGGTGACCTCCTCCTTCCCGTGGAGCCAAGCTTCGAGATGCGGGAGTACGGCACCGACGGCCCGCTGGCGCGCGCAGATCCGTAATTCGAGCTGCGCTCGCCAGGCCGCCACAATCCGTCGATGCCACTCCCGCTTAGGCACTTCGTGCGCGGGTTCCAGGGCGCTCCCCCCATCGCTCCCCCGGTCGACACGCCGCGACGCATACGTCGGCGCGTACATGTCGGCCAGGATTTCGAATGGGGGGAGCGTCCCAGAACCGTCGCCGCCTCGTACGAGATGGTAATTGAGACCTTTCCTAGACTACGTACGTAAGTAGATATCTGTCAAATCAATGTCTCGAGAAACTTACCAAAAAAGTATTATTTTACCAATTATAATAAATATCATTAGTAATAATCCCCTTAGTCAGCCTTTACAGAAAAAAATATCAGTGACACGTGTGATCTTTATCTGTCACCGAACACACAATATAGATAGCATAATATCATAACATCTCAATAATACCAAAAATGCCAATAATATACAATGAAAATAACTGCCCAGGGAACCATGGCATTCGTATATTTGTAGTATGGCATTCTAGAGTGCTATCATATACGTCTTCATATCTACAGAGGTCGCATAAGTATTAATCAAGATTTACGCCCTGTAGAGCTGGTTATGTAAACATGATATGTGTCAAATTTTATATTTGGGAAATTTTGATATTATTGTTTAGTCTAGTATGTTCAAAAATGTATTAATTGGATGGTACCGGTAACAATCCTTTGTCTTTATTATCTTGAAATACAATAAAACTTGGTGTTGTTTTGATGTTGTTTGTTGTTGTGAAATTTAATGTAATCTATACAGATTGTTATTTAAACCAAATAACTATCACGGATAAAACAACAATAAAACTAAAAAAAAAACCCGAAATATTTCGTAATACGTTCATGGATTTGATTTCAGCTTTGAGTTGTTTTCTTGTTTGTTCATCTCTAGTAGCTTTATTGAATGATCACTAACATGGACATGATAATGATTAGTTTGATATCCAAAGTGATTACAATCTTTTCATTATTTGTCATCTTGTAATGCATTTATACCAAATATTTGTAAGAATATTTAATGCTTATAATAAATATACTTACATATACTTTAATAGTTTATTGGTTTCTAAGCCCTAAAAGAGTCTCAATCCGTTGTATTTTTCCATCCTTTAAAAAACACAAAGCCAAGAACGAACTAAGGAATATTTTTTTATATAATAAGACCACTAAAAATATTACACAATACCTGATAACTAAATGAAGAATAAAAATGTTATCATTGGTTCTAATAAAAGTAAAATATATTAAGGATGCTAGCTACTATACGTTTCCTACGATCGACGACGGTAACAGTACCGTACTCTATCAGCCTATGGATATATTTAGTGACAGGTACAGGTGGATTTAATAAGATCTTATAAGTTATGTGAACTACGCAGTTGGAATCCAAAATATATAATAAACATTGATTATAATAGATATGATTGAATATAATATATACGGTAGATATAATCGACAATCCCCAGGCGTCTTTAATTCTTAGTGATAATAGCTTAGTGACTTTAACCTACAGTGTGTGCGTGCTCGGGGTATGTGAGCTGTAATAATGAATATATATTGAATATAGATAAATAGTATTTCAAGATTGAAAAAATATACCCTATATTTGAAACAACGGACAGTATTCGACCCAGTTTCAACATTCAGTATTAACGCATGAACTCTTATACCACGGATGTCTTGTGCAACCGAAATAATCTACATATGATTTAATTTAATTTCTCTTATACAAGAAATATCTTATTCACTGTCAGTAACGGACATATTGATTAACATTCTATATTTTGGTTCTTTTTTTGAAAGAATCTTTAACCGCTTACAAAAAATGTTGATTTATTATCGCGTTACATAAATATAGTTATTAATTTCTTGTATGGCATATTGGAATGTGTAATCTATCTTATAAGTTTTAAAAACCGAAATATAATGAATAATATTTTAGTCGACAGAAATAAAGTCCATGAATCTATATGTGACAAACATTTTTATCCAAAAATATATTACATTTATACACGAACATGTTCACTTTCCAGCAAACATAAAATATTTATTTTCGTTTTAAAAATATTCGTTTGTAAGAACTGAATCAGATTCAACAATATTACCAAACAATGTTACTAAACAACTGTGCTGCATTTCTTGCAAAATTTCGCCCTAATTTTGATCGCTTTTTTCATCTATTGATATTATATCACATAATGATAAACTGGCAATTTAAAAAGGATTCACGTGGTTTTATAGTTTAAGGTCTTAAAATATTAGTCTAGTGTGGTAATTTAAAAAATTGATTATTATTAAATAACAATAAAATCAAATTTCTTATATTTGGAATCAAACCTTGTTTATAAATTATATTAATTTTCTATTCCGCAATATCCGGCAATTGAAAAGTTTAAATAGTAAAACTATTTGGCTTTTTAAATATATACACATACGATAGAGCATGTTTATTTTATTTTAACTTTTCTAAACAGCTTTTTACTCGACGTCAGATTTTCGTTCAGCGTCAGATTACGGCGTAGGTGGTCGGACTTCTTACCAAAATACAAAATCTTTATAATATTTTTGTACGTTTCACGAAGCCGCTCAAAATCCCTGTCGAATATGATAGTGCTACGATGTAGCGGAACAGTATAACTCGTAACTCCTATCGTAGCATTTACAGCGTCACATAAAGCTTCACACGTACATTGTTATTTATGCATGATTTTGCAAGTAGTCACCGAAAGGTTATCTGTTTTTTTCAACAAAGGGATACTCTTTTTTGTTTTGACATTCACCGTATACAGTTTTTTTTTATTTGAACTGCTCAGTTAATAAAAGTCAATATTTGTCAGTTAGTAATATTATAATTAATACTTATTTTAATATAAACGAAAATAAACAGCTATACGAAAAAGACATCACTTTAATGTAATGTCTATTTCACACCACGTTCAATTTTGAGGTTGATATTTTCCATACGTAACTAGTTACGTACATATATAGTTATTATAATGAATAAATAATATTTATTATATTTTATGTGTTTACCAATATCATCAAATACTTTAGTTGTGTGGGATACACACATACAGTCTTCAAGTAATAGGAACAAAATTATTTGTATTAATGTATTAATCTCTCAAACATTTAATCGTACACACGAGCTCAGATTAGGATAGCTATTGAACTCTATAATTACGTCTAATTTTACACTACAAACTGAGAAGTGTTTATAAAATTCAAGGAGTTATATACATGCTATCATAATTAGGAAGGTACTTACGCAACTTGCCGTCAGGCAAGATTGTGTTTCATAATTTTATATGTCCGTTGTCTAGACTTTGATTTGTTTCTCGATGTAGTATGAATTTTAATTTCATTTAACAATCAAAATTTGTTCGTTTGTTTGTCTGTATTTTATTTTATTATCCTTACTAATATGTAATATAATACGAAAGTGACTGTATCTGGAGAGTCCGCATTGCTGTACGAATTGGATAATTCGGAGGGTCCGGGCTCGATACTACTATGTATCAATGTGTTTGTACATTTATCTAACGCTCTTACGGTGAAGGAAAATATCTGCATATACCGGCGAAGAAATTGACAGGTGTATATAGTCCATCAATCCGCACGGGTCAGCGTTATTAGCTAAGGCTGAATCACCCTAACAGAGTTGGGGTAGGCTCGTGCTCCTCGGTGGAGACGTATATGAGCTGTGTCTGTCTGTCTGTCGTACATGTACAATAAAACTACTGACATCATCATTCAATAGTTTTCCATATATCCTTGTTTTCCTAGATCCTTCATTAAATCCGGTATAACTACTTAAATATTGATGTGATTTAAATGAATTTAAAATAGTGTAATTTTTGTTATTCTGAACTAATTAAGTACTCGTACTCGTGATCTCACAGTATTTATTCCAAGTCAGTGATTCCATACATTTGGTCGTGAGTGTATATTATTATTAGGATCATTTTGATAATAGAAACTGCAAGAAGTTTATTTTGAACTTTGCAACATTCAACATTAAATAGCGTTTCATGTAAAGTTGTAAGTCTATGTTTTATATATGTATATATATATATAATATATATATATATATATACATATATATAAAACATGTGTGAATATATTATATTTGCTTGAAATTTGTTTGTTGTAAAAGATGCTCTTATGTTTTCTCCAAACCATTTGGCCATAAATTATTAATCAGAGGACTACGAACACCGAATGGTCTCAATTTCAGCACATTAGTATTAATATATTGTTGGTTTCACGTGCTCGCTTGTGTAATTCAAAATTGATTTAAATTATACTCGTACCAAGGCTAGAGATTCCCTCTTAAGAGGGTAAAATAATTGGTATTATATTTTTGATAAAAATTTGAATTTAAATTTATAAAGAAGTTTCTCCCATTTCCCGAACAAGTTTAGTCTTCTTTCCTTATTCGTATTAAGATATTAAGTAGCTCTTTGTGTTCTCTTAAACTTAAATTAGATGTACATAATCTTAATTTACATGCCAATATGGGCCAATATGCCAAAGCTATGACTAGGAGAGGTGAATCCAAACATTTTTTTTTGTCAAAGTTGTTAATGATACAATTGTTACAAAACATACACGGGCAGAGGAAGGCCGAATAAAAGATGGATCGATTGTGTGAAGAATGATATAGGAATGATAGGAGTAAGCATGGAAATGACAGCTGATAGAGAGGAATGGAAGAAAAAGATCTACTGCGCCGACCCCAGATAATAGGAAATGGGCAAGAGGATGATGATGTTACAAAACATGTTACAAAAGGAAAAATATGTTACAAAACTTCATATAAACTATTTTTATAAATAATAATTATTATTGTATTAATTAACACAACCAGCACCCCTCGGTCATAGTAATCTTGACATTTTTCGAGTATTAGTAACAATCCAAATCATTGTTCACCGAGGTTGTTTTGATACAATATAGAAATCCAAATAGATAAAAATCTATTATTTTGAGCAAATTATTATACTGCAGATTAATAAGGGAACTGATGTATGTTTGTAACTCGGAATCAAAACTTCTAGATGTTTTTTTTATGAAATATTATTGAAATTGATTAGCGACGACAATACATGAAAAGAAAATAATGCATTATACCTAAATATCTAATACCTGTTTAGAATACAGATGTGCGTGCGTGAAAGTTGAGGAAGCTCGGGAAGTATGCTTGGATCATAGCAAGTACAAAACTGTGATTTCTGGCTACCCCTATAGCAATGAGGCATGGGCTATGTGTAGCAACATGCAAAGCATATACTTTCTTATAAAACTTAAAACGAACAAATGGAAGAAAAGGTCTTTATATAGATGTTATAATACGAGTGTTTTATTTTTGCATAACAATATTGTAGAAAAGACAGTGTACTTATAAAAATTACTACATTCCAAAATACAAAAATATATCTGAGAACTTCTGACGAATCAATGAAAAACTATATATTCTACAAGTGGTAGAAAGGGGTGGGATCGTGTTCCCAAGGGAATAGATAGGAATGTTATGATATTATATAGTTTGTTATTCGTTTTATTTATTCAATAATGTTGATAACAGTACATGCAAAAACATTTATTTAATTAATTAGATACTAATTTTAATTTGGGATTTAGATATCAAAACGATACCATTCCTGGGGGTTATACAAGAGAAAAAATTATTTAAAGTTCAAAATCAAAATTAATTTTATTAAAATATGACTTTATAGAAAGCGCTTTTGAATCGTGCAATTTTTTTCCTACCACCCATTCAAGACGTATTTTTTAGCTGATAAGATGAATGGGCACAAGAAACTTATCAGTTTTATCAAAAGTAATAACAACATTTACAATAAATTATGTTGTTATCATACAACGTACATATGTGTTTACAATTTATACGGGAAAACAACACTTTAGAATGTAATGTCTTCAAATCAACACCAAGCATTAGCATCATTTAAATAATCATTGACTTCGTAATAGCTCTTACTCATTCGCCTTTTTTTTAACTTGTACCTTAAACTTATGTAAAGGCAATTCATCTATTACACTATGTGGCATTTTGTTATAAAAAGTTTGTTATATAAGAAATGTATATGTACATATATAATATATATGAGAGTCTTTATATTGTTCTTTCTAGTTAAAATACCTTCAGAGTCAATTCAAGTAGCCAATTATCCTGAAAAAAATGGTTCTTTGTTTCGCGTGTATTTCTGATTCTGTAATCAAGAAATAAATAAAAGCCGCACGAAACAATCAGGGCCAGCCCCGACATACTATTTTTTTCCGGATCGAATTGCGCGTTGATTGTTTTTATTATATAAATACATATTCTGTTTCATATTTAATATATCGAAGGACTATATTGTTAATTTAAACTAACTCCTTATTACAAAAATAAATTAAAGTTGGTGATAAATTAGTGACATGTTTGTAAAAGTAAACTAGCGGACCCGACAGACTTCGTCCTGTCAAAAAGATTTGTAAAGTGGCAGTTTTTTGTTCCTACTTTTTTTACAGATAAGCAAATTTTTCCTGAATTTTGTTTGCTATAAACCTCACGGAGCTCGAGACCTTTCCAACGAATGCAAAACCGTGGAAATCGGTTAGTGCGTTCTGGAGTTATAGCGTCAGGAAGGAAAACCCGACTTATTTTTATAGAGTCTCTCGTCTTTGCTATAAAACTATGAACACGCGCGTTGTCTCTATGAATTGCTGAGATTTTTAGATATTTATAGTTTCATAGAAATATTAATGAACTCGTCATATATATTCCTAACTTTTTAAATGTCAGTTACACAAAATCTAAATTATTTTATCTTTGGAGCTATACTTATCTATACAAATAAATAAAATTGGAGTGTCTGTTTGTAATATTAAAATAACCGCTTTCTACTACATGCATATGAATATATATGAGTATACGAATGTATGAAGTCGCGGGCACAGCTAGTCGATAATAAAGTTTGTCACTAAAGGAAATCTAGTTTTGCCTTTACTTGTTAATATTACACCTCATATGGACCATAGAGGGACACGAACTTGACCAAAGTTAGCATGATTATCGTCCACAGGCCCTCAAACCCTGAGGCTACGTTCCTCAGTTCCCGAATAACTCCAGTTAAGGACAAATGGACATCGAGGAGGTTTCGTGGGTATACCATACTACACGCCGGGGAATTACGTAGTTATTGACTATCCGTTCATATGTAAGTACGATGCGTTAAAGCATTCTTCAAAGCACTTTGTTAAAGAAGGTTTTGGTTAACTACGCTGGCTCAGTACAGATTTCTTCACAATTATAAGGGAATGGATATCCAGGCTTAATAAGCTTATCCTGCTTCTTATAGGATGAATCCCACATACGCCTGTTAATAGTCATAGACAGATACGCCGCAAATTCCAGCATTCCAACCCAAAAAAAAAAAAAGAAATGTGGTCTTAAGATGATTTTTTTTACATATAAACATATGAGCGAAATCTGTGATTGAATAGAAAGAAACGAAAAATTGATAGTGTGAAGCTGTAGTATCAGCCACCAACGTTTGCTCTTAATAGGCAACAAATCAAACATTCCTGTTAATTAACACTCACTCGGTGGATCCACAATTTTAATAGGAAAGCTATACAATTGCCCTACGAAAATTATTGTACATAATAATAATCACAATTAGTTACAAATCAGGGTACTAGTTGCGAATACCATTAAACTGTGTTCCCAAATTGTTCATTAATTACAAGTTAATTAACACTTGTAACGCCTTTAGTTCCGCTTTACTGCTCAATCATAAAGTTAACAATAATTAAGCGGTTACACTGTCGTTGAGTTGTCTGGTTTCATAGAGTCTAGTAAAGTTCGTCCGTTAACAAGTTTATAATATATGTTATGTTGCTTCTTGTCTTTCCGTGATATCGTATGATTTAACTGCAGAGCTTACTGAAAATGTTATATTGTAAAGAGAATAATAATATAATAATAATAATAATTTAAGTTTTTTTATAGTATTTATGTTTATTTTATATATCTATATTGTAAAAAACTTAAATTTAAGATTATTTATTAAATATATGAATAATAATAATAAGCAATTCCTTCACTGTCGTGCCGCATAATCAATAATAATTACCTGCCGGCTGCTAGTCAGCACTGCTGTTCTGAATCAGTACTCTCTATCGCATCACAAAATATATTCTAACTTTAACACAATTATATATATACAGCACTCCATTAGACGCTCTACATGTCTTGAGACAGCTCTTATACCCTTTGTAATTATAGTGGATATAGTAGTGCAAATATAAAACTTGACTTTTTGCTGATCATACATTATTTTAATTTAAGCGTATAAGTTAATTAGTTTTTATTTAATATATTTAGTGCCACCTATTGATGCTTAGCACCTTAGCTTAGTATGGTTGTCTAATGCTCTAGCCTAACCTCGTGCTCCTGGATGAAAATGTATATGAGCTGTGATGTACAGTAATCGTATAAACGTGACATAGGAGGCCAACATCTCTTTATTCTATCTGAATTGAATTTTGAGCAAACTTGAGGCAGACTGGCACTGTAATGGAGAACGTACTTCTTGGGATTACGTTTAAAATATTTGTAGTTTCTGAGGAAGATAATAATGGTGAAACAAAGCATTTCTGTAAGCTTACTGTTTTCTTTAGCAGATAAAAATTATGAACATTTATAATTTTCATTCTTTTGAACATTTTATAACTAACTAAGGATTATATTAGATTTGTGGAATTTAATTACAGTTCTGGCAATTTTGAGCACAGTTTATATTATAAAAAGTTGATAATAGTTAACGGAAAAAATGTATTAAGATATAATGTTTACAGTGGTGCTCGCTTCGCAGCCAATTTCAAATATACATGTACACAACAAATAAAACAGTTTAGGTTAGAGCTGTTGCAATCTCTGAACATTAAATTTCATTTCACATACTAAATCTATATATATAAAAGAAAGTCGTGTTAGTTACACCACTTATAACTCAAGAACGGCAGAACAGATTTGGCTGAAAATTGGTAGGGAGGTAGCTTAGAGCCAGGAGACGGACATAGGAGATTTTTATCCCGTTCGACAGCGTTCCTGTGTGACTTGACATGAAACGTCAGTCACTATAAAACGTGGTATTACAAAAAAGAATCAGACTTGGAATAACAAAACGCAAATGACAGCTATGTAATTGACGTAAAATGACAGCTATGTAATGACGTATGGATGACAATTTGATATTTGTAAGAAATCAATATTAAAACTATTTTATTAAATAAATAATTAACAAGTGGATTGAAGTGAAGTGAAGTTTAATTAATAATGCCGCGACCAAGACGATCGAATCTTTCCCGACAAAGCCGTTTTCAACAGAAAAGCGGAAAAATCTTTTTTTACATACAGCGATACAACATGACATTTGAGACATTTGACAGGACAACGTCTGTCGGGTCAGCTAGTAGTTACATAAAAAAAGTCATTGTCATTGTAAACGTAATGATTTAAAACATATACATATGTGAGTAGTAAAGTAAACATCATAAACATAACCCAAAAACTATATAAAATAAAAATATATTCTGAAACGAAATTTTGATCTTGAGGTTATATTATTGCAATAAATTTCCTTATTGTAATAGCAAAAACCACATTCGGGAATTGTTGTGAGTGTTTTGACATATTTATTTTTTCTGAATTCATGACTAATGGAATAGCCTGATGTGTGGTTGGCCCTTTTAATGGCTACCTTATTCACACACTGAAACTGTATTCTAGTATTTGAACGGCCACTTAATTCCTTTAGTGTTTTGAAAAGGACAGGACAATAAGTACTCTTATAAAACTCGATTTGGAGTTGACGACGTGTACACTTCACAGCGTGAACAATTAGTTAAACACTTCGGAAGTTACCTAATGGCTAATTACACAAACCTTGTATTGTGGATTTTCTAACTGGCGCTGGAAATATTTAGGTAAAACTCACTCCAATATTTATATTTTAAATAAAGTTAAGTCAAGATATTACTTCATTAGTTTTCGTGTATTATTCTCTATAACAACTGATATTAACAATTATAACATTTATTTAATAGATTATTTTTGTGGCATCCTCTCTCCTATTTTATGATTGGTAATGCCTAATAATACTATTGTGGAAAGCAAAATAAATGAATTAATCAAATTTTTTAATAGAACATTAAACACGCAGGCAATTACTATCAATAAATTGTGGGACCTCTTTTGTTACGAGAAGACTGAATAAGTATTTAGTTAATTAATTATATATATATATATATATATTCTTTATTGCACAAAAGACATTACACAAAAAAAAAAATATGCAGTGATTGGATGTGTACATGGGTGGGCTTATCCCTAAAAGGGATCTCTTCCAGCCAACCTTACTGGGTGTCAAGTGACTTATACTGTTACGTGGGAGAGATTGAGGAAAAAAAAACAAGATACATGGGTACATAAACTATATAAAATAAATACTAATAATATATAATTATGTTTAAATATACAAATATCAAATAAAAACTAATCTAAATTAAGTACATAAGATATTATTATATACTACTTATATAAAAATATAGTTAACTAACTAGAAACTTTCAATAAATGCTCCTTTAGCCTCACTTTAAATACTGTATCGGATGAGCTCTCGCGGATATTTACCGGTAGTCTGTTCCATAGACGCACAGCCGTCACTACAAAAGACCTTGATAGAATTCGGGTATTGCAGACTGGCTGCACGAGTGTCATGGTTACACATGCACGCCTTGGATAAGGTAATGGCGGAAGGTATTGGAAGCGGGTACGGAGAAACTGGGGGAATTTAGGGTTATTGAGGATTTTATATAGAAAGGTCAAAATGTGCCATTCATGCCGTTGTCTAATTGAGAGCCACCTTAGACGCACACGAAATTCAGAGACATGGTCATACTTTCTCAAACCAAAGATAAACCTAATTGCTAGATTTTGAAGGCGCTCCAATTTATATATATATTTTGTATTAACTATGATGTATGTACAGTATATTCTTGATAAGACGACATATACGCATTTAAAATGTGTTTTCACAAACTTATATCCAACACATATTTTCGAATAATATTTTGCAATTAGAGGTATCCAAAATTTATTATATTTTACTGTTTTGTTTTACTTTTCTTTTGTTTTACTTAGTGCATTTGACAAGTCAAATGTTGATCTTATACAAATCGGTAAGTATTAATTTCAATGTTACATTCACTTTTTACACAAGAAGAACATGTAAAACTTGGTTAAAGTGTTTAACAATAAAGTATATATAACGTAACAAGTAATGTAACAAACAATACTGTAATTAGGGATCATTAGTAGTAACTGAAGATAAGGTTAAGTCTGAAAAAAAAATAGACGTAAAAAGTAAAGTGAGAGAGAGATACATAACAGTAAAAAATCAGGCGAACAGTTCAGGGTAAAACAATGAAGGTACTCGCTCCATCATTAGGCCCTGGGGATGACAGGCGCCGGCCACACGTAGTCTAGTCGACCGAAGAAGCCTCAGTTATTTTACCGATATGTATGTTGTGCTCTTGTTACGTATCCCACTTGCAAAGAAATGAACTTAAATTTTACTAGTTTCAACCTCGCCGAACTAGTTTTTGGTTATTTATTTGGGTCTCAGCGGTGTTCTCATTATTATGAGATTGTACGAAATAAACCGCTGAGCTATAATATACCTACAAAGTCTTCATTAACTACGAGTATTAGATAACAACTTTTTGTAGCCAATATTTTTCGCAATGTAATCGCTTATAGTTAATGTGATTCCTAAAATTTGTAGCAAATGTGCAAGAGCTGTTAGAATCAACGTGTATGTCAACTTATAACATTAAGATTAATGTCCCGGTAAGATAGAGGTACCCAAGCAGATGACTCTGATATAAGTCTCACTCCGGTAAAAGTCTTGTGATTGTGTGTTGATCGTGAGATCTGGCCTGTAGCACGAGTAACGTAACAATATATAGCAGCCATCTTGAAATTTATCCTTTGTATGTTGACGTGATAAATTCAATTCAAAGTGATAAATCGATTAATCATATCGTGTTTCCGTAGTAATGCTACGAGAAATGGAATCCAAGGGGAAGGTTTTCTGCTTGGCTTGATTCGTTAGTAGAACTTTTGAATTTATCTAGTCAACGTTTTACTTATGACTAGCTAGTCAACATTTTAACTTACATTAGGTATTTACTGTATTTATTTAGGTTTTCAAAAAGTTTTACCAGTAAAGTGAAAAATTCAGACAAACATAACATGATTCATGAACAGTGATCAATATTGCACTGTAAGGTTAAGTGGAATGTGAAAATAGCAAAACGGCAATTTCAGTTATCAATGTTGTGTTCTACGAAAATAACAAATCATGTGGAAATATTTTCCGGCTTCATTCTTATTGTCAACGTGGGTACAGAATAATGGATGATGAAAAAGGATATAGGGTGAATATTGGACCCCGATGAGTGCTTGAAGCCTTATTCAGTCGCAGGAATATAACTTAAATATTGTGTAGCTGCTGCCACATGTGAGGGGCAATGAAAGGTGAGACAGCAAATTTCTAATGTCTTCAGCGGTTATGATACTGCAAATCTTGGTTCGATATCAACTTATCCCTTGCTTATCCCACCTGTAATTCAAAAGATAGATTGTTCAAAAGCTGAGTGCGCCTTCATTATATACTGATGATCTCGGGGTATCTATTGTTCGCTATATTTGCTTGACTTCGTCATAGTAAACAAAATGCAAGTACAGTAACTTGCCTTATAGCTTTATAAGAGACATAAATATAAATACTATCGTTTCGACTGTATTATTGTAAAAATTATATAATGTCATGTAATTGTGTTATGGTAAATATACATCAGTAGTATTGATAAGTCTAAATGTTTTACTTCTAAGGCGTATGGTGCGATGTTGAAGATGGCGCAGCATACGTAGTAAATAAAATCATTTTTAATATTTCCAAGTTCAATCTATAAAAAATTGTGTATTTTAGAATGATTTTCATAAGACGGTAAGAGGAAGTAAGCGGAAACAAATATGTGGCGACACCTGCAATTATAATGTTTAAAAAAAAGTTAACGTTATGAGTGTTTTTAAAGAAATATTTCATTGTTTTCTTGTTAATATATATATATATATATATACAATGCAAATTGTTGAAAAATATTTATTATTATTATATGAGTATACTAGTATAATAATTAATAGGAAAAATAATAGGAAAAGTCAATATCACAAATTTAAAATAAGTTTGTAATAGCAAAGAGGCGTACTGTGTACAGCGCGCACTATGCATGGTCAAGCGGAGATTGCTGTAGCGCGCCTGAATTGACACGTAATATTGGAACAAACAACTGCTTTGCCGTCTATAGTTTCTGCCAACTAATTATCCCACGGAGCAATATACAAAGCTAATACAGAAAAGTTGTGTTTTATTGTGACGATAATCATAGGAGTTCTTTTTACAGTTGTAGTTTTGATTACTTTATAATTATAGAAACTACATTGTAGTTATTATGAATGCAACAAAAGCTCATTCCAGTTTAAAAAATTTCGTTGATAATAAAATGAGAATCGCTTTTTAATTTTTTACGTTATATTAATATTTTTTATATAAAATATGATATTTTACTTCGGTGGTTACCTTAATAATAATAAAACAAAATTAATGTTTTAACGCTTCTCAAAGTTACATATTTTGTAAGCAAAGACGGTTAAACCTTTACATGATTTACATATTTAAGGGATAAGTCATTGTTTTTTGTAAACAAACTACATGTTATTATTTCATTACAAAATTATAAAATTAGATATTTCCTTGAGCATTATACAAAATTATTATAATCAATCACCATTTTATCAGACGTTGATTTGAATATTCACCCATCACAGACGGAGGCTGTGAGCGATCGCCACATATATCTTTTCTTGTTTCGTGTGCTTCCGACGTATTATGAAATAGGTTGGTGGATGTTTTTATTACATGAACCTGTGGCTTGACAAAGAATGCTTTAAAGGGACTATATATAATTTTCTATTTCTGCTGAACGAATTGAATTTTCACAGAAAATTAGTTAAGCCTTTTATGGAAGATATTTCAAGAATAATATTCAAACAATTTAAACGAATAATCTTTGGTGATAATTATATAAATGTTTCAGGTATTGTAGATTGGCATATATTTCTTATGAAATGTGTTTTAACAACTGACTCAAACAACAGCGCCAACTGTTTCTTGCATTTACAATAGGTATCTTATCATCAAGGAAAGTATAATTGATAAGAAATGTCTCTAATGTTCATTGTTTTTTCAACTGATAGGGTGAATGCCAATAGTTTATTTAAAAATTTATTTAACACCGATCAACGGATCAACAGTCAAACATATTGTTATTAAAATAAATAATGGAATAAGAAATGTGTCTGGGCCACACCGCTCATATATACAACGACGAATATAATGCTGCTGGAATTATATCACTTTAATATTTTAAAGTGATATATATATAAAAATTTAAAAAACAGTGAACATTAGAGACATTTCATATCAATTATACTTTCTTTGATGATAAGATATAATATCCGGACCATGTTTTCATAATAGACATGCTATGAATGTAAACCATATAAATAATTTACACACATACCTACCACATAATAAATTAAAATCCTTAATTAATGAAATTGCCTCGTAATGTGCCTTCAATTATAATATAGTTAAAACTACAATTTATAAAACACTTTCATTGTTAAATGAACTGAATTATTTTTTGATGCAATTATTACGAATCCATAACAGATTTTTACATGTAAGACACTTATACAATAATAATTTGGTTTTACTAATACCGGAGTGTCACTAGTCTAAACATGTTGTTTATGTCACTATTGAAATAATCTTATTTAGTCTTATATGAACAGGGTTCAAAAAGTTGTTAATAAGACAATTTTGTCGGTGATCATTACAAACCTGGTTGGCTGTCATTAAGCCACTATTATGATGAGTACCTACCTCAAGGATCGACATTGGGACCATTACTTTTCCCAAATAATTTAACGATCTCCCATTCTTTACGAACAGCTCATAAGCTGTTTGTATAGTATAATACAGTATTACATATAACACAACACGTACTATTTATAAGCACTCAGATGCTAAAATTAAGTATAAAGTATGTATAAAGTAATTGAACAGATTTACAATTAATAGTTTATCGCATAAATTAATAAAATTGGAATAAAAATATAAATAAATAATAGAATATTGTTAGGTTCACTCAATTCTCATGTACAATTTGATTCGCATGTTGAGTTTGTAAAAAAAGTTTGTGTTACTGACAAAAGAGTTACTGACATGTTCCTTTGAAAATTTAATGAATAAAATTACTCTAAGAAAATATCTAAGATTTCTTAATACATTTAAGATAATATTATAATAATTTGATTTCATTCTTGATATTATAACTACTTACAAAATTGATCTCGTGTTTATTAAATAATAGGATTTTTGGTCCATGTATATGCAATCCTATCAAATATATATATATATTATAACATAATTTTTTATTTGATTTGAATTTTAGTCAATATGAAACAGACCATCTTACGAAGAAATTATTTAGCTATTTTATGTACATAAAATGAGTTTATTTTAGATATTATAACATCGCAGTCATAAAACTTAAATGAATAAAAAAGCGATTCGTAGTACTTTTTTTTTCATTATAACTCAAAAATATTAATATTTTGGGTCGAGTAAGTCCAGTATTTAATTAAAGCCCTATAAAGCCAGCACAGACCGTAATAAATCACTAGCTGTAGGGATTTCTATGTTTGTAAAAATAAGGATCTCTATAACGCTCATAATTTTGGTAACATTAGTATAATTTGTAATTAATACTCAGAGTAATATAATCATATTTATTTAAATAACAAGCTTAATATAATAATTATCACCACAAGGACATTTTTCATTATATACAAAATGTTCGGACCCAACGCAAAAAATTTGAAAAACTCTTTTAGTGATCGTGTCAGCGTAGTAGCCTAATTCAAAGAAAAGTGAATTTTCGATGTTCGCAAAACTTATTGAATTTCTAATAGGGTAGTTCTCCTTTACAGTTAGAATAATGACTAAGATAACGGACTAAAGGACCGATTTCATAACTAAATCTGGACTCCCCGTCGTATTAATTTGATTATTCTGTTTGCTTAAAATCATTATTTTCCCAGTTATCATGATACTCGCACATTAATTATTTAAATTCTTTTTATTCAAGCTTTAAATTCAAATACGGCTGCCCACCAATATGCATTGGCGGGCAGCCGATCTTCTGGGCAAAATCTTTGCGTCCAACTCGACGTTGGATGACAGGGGACAAACGCCACCATCAATAACTCGGTGTGTGTCTTCTATGCCGGATATCCGGTTCCACCAAAGCTCAGTGCGTTTAGCGCTTTTTTCCCTGGATATCCACAAGTCGAGTGGGCCTGATGGTATTCCTCCTGTCGTGTTGAAGACGTGCGCTCCAGAGTTGGCACCTGTTTTGACGCGTCTTTTTCGGCTCTCTTATTCTTCTGGCGTCGTCCCAATCTCATGGAAGACAGCTTTAGTGCACCCGATCCCTAAAAAAGGCGACCGCTCTAATCCGTCCAACTATAGGCCTATAGCTATAACCCCCCTTTTCTCGAAGATAATGGAGTCCATTATCAACCGCCAGCTCCTTGGGTACCTAGAGGATCGCCAGCTGCTTAGCGACCAACAATACGGTTTCCGTAGAGGTCGTTCGGCTGGTGATCTTCTGGTGTACCTTACGCATCGTTGGGCACAGGCGATCGAGACAAGGGGAGAAGCTTTAGCGGTTAGTTTGGACATAGCGAAAGCTTTCGATCGGGTATGGCACAAAGCGCTTGTTACAAAACTTCCTTCCTATGGGCTTCCCGAGAAATTATGCGGATGGGTCACCAACTTCTTATCAGACAGAAGCATAAAGGTAGTAGTCGACGGTCAATGCTCTGACTTGTTGTCTGTGAATGCTGGTGTTCCTCAAGGCTGTGTGTTGTCGCCTACTTTATTCCTTCTGCATATTAATGATTTGTTGCAAATCAGCGGCATTCATTGTTATGCAGATGATAGCACGGGTGACACATTTTATACCGGCCGAGCCAATATTTCTCGGGAAAACGTCATCGAGAGTCGAAAAAAACTTGTGTCTGAAATTGAGACTTCTTTAAAGAAAGTCTCAGATTGGGGTAGACTTAATTTGGTCAAATTTAACCCCACAAAGACTCAAGTCTGCGCGTTCACAGCAAAAAAGCTCCCGTTTATCGTGTCTCCTCGTTTTGAGAGCACTCCCTTAACCGCCTCAGCCAAAATTGGGATTCTTGGTGTCGACATATCGAGCGTAGTTCAGTTCCGTGGTCACTTAGAGGGTAAGGCTAAACTAGCCTCGAAGAAGCTTGGTGTGCTCAATAGATCGAGGCGGTATTTCACACCGGCCCACCGTCTGCAACTTTATAAGGCACAGGTCCGGCCTCATATGGAATACTGTTCTCATCTTTGGGCAGGGGCGCCCCAATACCAGCTTCTCCCTCTAGACCGGATTCAACGGAGAGCGATTCGCATCGTCGACCACCAGGAAACTTCAAGTCGGCTTGACCCTTTGGCATTGCGTAGAGATGTAGCTTCTCTCTGCATACTCTATCGCATTTACTACGGAGAATGCTCAGAGGAATTATTTGGACTTATCCCTGCAAGTACTTTCCGACATCGTTCCACGCGACAAACCTTCCATCCTCACCATCTCAATACTTGGCAGTCCACCACTGTGCGTTTCTCTAGAAACTTTCTGCCTCGCACAGCTAAACTGTGGAATGAATTGTCGCCTGCAGTGTTTCCGAGGCGTTACGATATCCAAACCTTCAAGAAAAGAGCGTACTCCCATTTAAAAGGCCGGCAACGCGCTTGTGACTCCTCTGGTGTTGCGGGCGTTCATGGGCGGCGGTAATTGCTTACCATCGGGTGATCCGTCTGCTCGTTTGCCCCCAATCACATAAAAAAAAAAATACGGCTGCCCACCAATATGCATTGGCGGGCAGCCGTATTTGAATTTAAATCTTATATATATATAGTAACCTCCTTTAGAAAAATACCATAATAATAAATAATAAAATATGTTATTTAAGTCAAGAAACAGTGAATGCCTCCCTCAATGATATCCACACCAATCGGTCCTGCGCTACCAGAATCTATCCAACATCTTTCTGTGAACTTTAACAAATCTCTGTCCATCTTGTGGGAGACCTACTTAGGTCACCTTCTCGGAGTTTGTCTGCCCAAGGACCGAAAGAAATTCCAAGACCTTTCCACCCCAATAGCCGCTAGATTTACTAGCATTAGACCATAGACAATTAGGATGGGGCCTAATTGTCACTTCTGGTTCGAAATTATTTAGGCTATGTCACCAGTTCTGCAGATTTCATCATTTCTGTTTCTATCAGCTGCCCCGAAGAAGATAAACAAAATTGATATAGATTTTTGACAATTCTATAAGATAATATAAGGAATTTGAAACTAATGATGCATTGTTAAAATACTAGATCTAATGTATTGCGGTTCCACGCATGAAGCGTTCAAGATAAGGACCTTGTTTATTTGTAGTAGTAAATTGTTGTATAATAATCATGTGCTAATTCTTTTTCATAGTGTGTTAAAAACGCGTCTAATTTTATAAATAATTCTGTAAAATATGAACTTAATGATTATTTAATGTTAATTAAAAATGCTGAAATGTGAAACTATTAAGAATAAAATTATTATATTGCCAAATGTTATAAAAATATATTTTTAAAAAGTTTCTGCACAGGGTTTTAAAGAAGACTCGGTCATAACAGTTTGTGACAATTCATACTTAAGTCCGTAGAACACAAATGTAACTTTACCTTGAGTTTGCTACAGTTTTCGATAGGTATTTGATATATTTGATGTAAACTATGGAAGTCAGATAATGTAATAACTTAAATTTGCATAATTGGGGCGCTGTACAAAGTTTTCATGAAATAGATTAAGTTGTCGACATCCTCTGTAAACTAACGCTAGTAAACTTATGGTAGCTACATAGTGGTAGATACCATAAATATTTAAAAGAATTTTTATCAGGCGATTATACGTATGGAGTTCAAAAGCAATTGTGAATGAGACTGTCATCCGGGCCGGAAGGATGCATCGGAGGCCCGGATGTCCGGTCACGGCTTGCCGTCTATATTTGTCGCCAGGATCGCACACTTGTTGAGTATATCATTAAATTTTTCATAATGTGTACGGTCATTTTATGCACACATCACTTGTCTACTGAGATTATTCCATTTGATATTTACGTATTAATGTATGTAAGATTGTTACTCATAGTTTGTTATTTTAAACGAGTTTTTCTTTACATGGTGTATAAAATTAAATGAATAGGGATTTTTTATATATGTACTAACTGATTTATTGTTATATTATCTTGAAAGCATTAACATTTACATAAGTACTCTTACTTATGTTAAATATTAAAGCTTTATATACGGCGTATTAAATTATTTTTAAATAAATATAGTAAAGAGCATGTTTTGAGTTTATTTTTAGTCATCGTCATTGAAAATGAGTCTCTCTTGAAACCGACGTCCTAAGTATCATTTACGTGTTAGCGCGGCTAGTTTTTACTTCCTCACTATTCTTGAAATTTAAGTCCATCGGTACCCCATAAATTTTGCTGTTTATCTTTTTTTTAACTTTGTAAATCATATACCTTTATTTTTAAATCAGTATTCATTGAACGTACGCACGCACCTACCTTACTAACGCTTCAGTAAGCTCGCCCTGAAAAGCCGGATATCATGGTAGGGCAAACAGCAAAGGTAGGCTCCTTCCGAAAACGTTTATTATTTGATGTTTAGAAGAATTAAGAATTAACGAACATATTCATAAATAATTGCTTCATGTGAAATAAGAATTAATATTTGAAAAGTTGTTTTCAAATGAAAAGAATTCATTTTGTGGGCTTATTTAAGATTTCTAAAAACGAAGTAATGAAAATTTATAACAAAAGGTTTTTGTTGTTTATTTGTTTTCATTGGATTCATTAATTAAGTATTCACACTTAAACAATTAACATATCTCTTTACATAAAACATTATTCAATAGTAAATTTTAGATTAGATATATGAAAAATTTATAAACTTCGCAATGGTGAGTTAACTTTATGAAAATAATACATCTATCCAATTACTTAAACGACCACGGTTACAAAATTTCACAAAACTAACTATTTCAAAAGAAAATGAGAAAAAGTTTTATTTATTTACTATAAAGCTCGATCTTGTGAAAGTCATAAGTCTATTAAGTCTATTTAATAGAAACTATATACGGACACACTATAATAATAGCTCAATTTTAGCAAACATGACGTTTCATTTACTGTAAATGGCACCCTTTAACGTTATGACTCTGCTTAATGATGTATTTCTCAATACGGTTTCTGTTTTGATATTTCTACGTCTATGTACATCCTTTATTTTGTGAAGATATTGATGAGAATATTATACGTCTTCTGTTAATTGATCATCTGTGTGAGCTGTGATAAATAGCCTAAAATAACTCGTTATTATTGATGGATATCATTCGTATCTATAATAATAACTTACATTTAATCTGTGTGTTCAACATTTTGTTGGCGAACAAGAAATTATAATCTCAGAGTAGTATATCATATCTGAATACAGTTAGATCTAGAATATAATATCATATCATATCAGAATACAGACTTAAACTCACAATTGTGTGTCTCGGCTTAATATGTGTGAACCATGCAATGTTATCAAAAACGCAAAATGTAACAATATCAAAATTAAGAATATTAAGGCATTCATTTAAAATATGATAATAGAGAACTATTGTAATGTACGCAATTGTTACCTATATGTTCACCTAAAGTTTGACTTGAGAAATATTCTTGAAACCATTTTGAAATATGATTTGTAACTATTTTTAGTTAGCAAATTAAAAATATTTCATTCATTTTCAATAAAACAATGTTAATTATCCATCGGAACGTAGCACGGTGGTATGTACGTGCATGAGACAGCCGTACATAATACCAAGCACAGCGTTTGCTTTTATGGGTTGCAACTGCGTTGAATGCCTTACATTGGCCTTATGATAAATAATATTTCTTTTTTATCCATGAAGATAATAGTACTCTTTATTTGTTTTCGGTAATATAACCATTGTTTGTATTGAGTTACTATGCATAAAGTGTGATTTAATTTATCGGTAGTTTATTACTGTAAACACCTCCACCTCATTAAATATATATTGAAATATAAACTTGTACTTACCATATTGATGAAACAAGGGCTTGTATGTCTCTTAAATGAAATAAAAATCTGAAACAAGGAAAGGAGAAATAAAATAACTATGAATTGATAGTTTATTTAACTAATTCAATGTGACAATACCCTGCCTCAACATAACTATTATAATGATTTCAAATCCAAATACTGAAATTGTAATTCACGTTTTTGTGGTCATGTTTTCTAATAGTATACACATACATATCTCTCACTTACTTATCGCTCACTTTGCTTACCCATGGCGCTAAATTTCCTCGACATTTAATACTTTTTATTAATGACAATTAATACTTTCATGCACTCTCGTCAGTTACGAGTGCTCTTGATCTAGTTCAGTATATTACCTATTCGGTTCAAGTATGTTCATCTAGTTTGCCCCCCAAAGGCCCTTTTCCAAAGGCCCATTCCCAAAGGCCCATTCATTCATCAGTCGTCTTTTGTCTATCCTTTCTATGCATTTCTAAGCGTTACATATAATATCTAAGCATTCCCTTCCTCTAAGACTAGGCAGTAACAATGCTTTATTAAGCGAATTTATATAAAACTGGAGTAAATAAATCTTTCTTGAATACTTCCATATGAGTGCATACGGATCTCCATGTAGCGCCTAATGCAATATTGGCTATCATGTATACCGAACGGAGGAAGTGATCGACATGACCCAATTGCAGTAGCGAAGACCTCTGTTGCATTGCATTGGACCGTGATTGACGCAAAAGGATTTTTAAAACGAGAGTATTGCTTTTTGTACATATATATTACGCTATACAGTCTAGAGCTCAAATTTTAAATGAAATTTTGTTTTTAATTTTTCAATTATATTATTTACCGGTTACAGTACCTTCGTTTTATTCTTACACTTGTGTTTATGTGTCCTTACTAAGAATCTATCAATATTTGTTTAATATTTGTTACTAACTTGAATCGTATAACCTTAATTTTTATCAATATTTTCCATTGTGTCAGTAGAAATACTTTTTAATTATAAAACTTTAATAAAATCAATATTTCATAGGTAAATTGTAGTTACATATAAACTTGTTATTATAAACAAGCCACTGATAAATGTGTAATATTTTATCAGCATCATTACACAATAATACTTTCGAAGAACTCTTCCAAGTTTTGGGCGAAACTTCACGTAATGCTAAGGTTTTCTTAAATTCGCAAGCTATTTTCTTACATTATTAATTTTGAACCCCTATTCGATTTTTATTTACTATAAAATAGATCTAAAAGACAAAACTATTAACACTTTTGCATTTCATTTTAATTCTGCGATTTATTTTTGAACTTTTACTCTGAAATGTCGCAATTTATTTTTTAAAATGAATTTTTTTATACTTATATTTTTAATCTGAGTTTTTTTCCTGAAACTTTCTGGAAACATATTTTTATATTGTTGCTTTCAAATTTATGTCATTTAATATTTTAATACTGTGACCCCACATGTACTATAGAATACAACTGAAACCACTTACTATCAAGGGGACAGTCGGGTTGTATATTAATATACAGTAATTGAAACAATGGATAATGTTCAAGTAACACTGAATAAGGATCAACGACAGTTGATTATTATTCAGTGTCAATTTACAATTGAACCTATGTTCTTGTTATTAGTACCTACCGATCATCAAATTAAAATATGACACTCTATATACTAGTTAATAGCTCACCGGACACATATTTTCAGAAAGATACATTTTCCTGTGATATAAATATCTTATATCTTTCGATGAGCCTTAAACTATCCCCATAATTTCGTCAATATCGAGTAGTACCGGAGATTAAGGCATTAAGAATAAATTGTAACGCATTATAAATAAATGTGTCGCCGTTCCCTTTCATTCAGTTGTCGTAACAATCGACCATGATAATTTACCATAATTACAGCTCTGAGAAACACTCTGATTCTGGCAATTGGCAATAAGTCCTTCTCTATTACAATGGAATAATAAAGTAACATGGTAAGCCCGAGATTATTTCTTTCGATTATTTCTACAAGCCAGTTAGACAATGCGACTGTCCGAATATGTGCAATGCTGATCTACATACTTGATTATTGAGACAATGGGCCCACGCTGATTGATTTATGACGCCATAACCGAATCACTTCAACCGTAATTAAGCTGCCACCAGAACATGCCACCATACCTGACGCTTCTAGTTAACACTAATTGTCACTCACAATATTCCTATTTGGACAACACTTCGCGGTATAAAGTCACCCGACAAATGAATTTATCATTATATATCGAAAAATGATAAATTCATTTTTTGGGTGACTAAAGATTTGTAACTAAAGATTTGTAGATTTGTAATGAAAAAAATTAAATAACATAATTAATATGTAATAGTAGAAGTATGACACATAGTTAATTAAATGATACGCACAAATAATTACAATGGGTAAATGGGTATATCAAAGTGTAGTTTTATTTAGATGGACTAAACTTACAGTTAAAACAAATATAACTTAAAAACAAATAGGTATCCAGAAACTATTAAGAACTTTCCTTTCATGAAACTTAAAATTGAATATTGTCTTTCCCGTTTTCCACCTGTTTTGTATTTTCACTTTCTCAACAGCCAAGAAAATGTCAATGTTTTCCTAAGATAAGAACAAGTTATATTGTATATGTTAATATTTGTAAAGTCAATTTCAGAACTAAGCACAACTTGGGAAACCAGTGCATTAACAAGCTTATGCCGATGAAATTGAATTTTATTGTACGCATTTTTATTGCTGTAAATTAATTAAAATACCTACGTTAATTAAGTTCAGACCAACTATCAAAATTAAACTCACCTTTCCGTAAAGTGAACCTTACGTGGAAATAAAATATTTTGTTACAGAACTACCCGTACCTATTAGTAAGGTTGATTAAGATCATGGGACGTAGTCATTTGAAATAAAATCTATTATAATTTTTAAACAATAATAAATAATTTAAAATACAATATTTTGATTTATACAAATAAAAAATGAATTCCCGTTTATCGCTTGAGATCAACAAATAAAACCTTAATTCTTTTATTGTGACTTTATGCATTTTATAGTTATTTAAATAAGAAGGCCCATTAACACTAACTGCACTGTCGTAGCAAAATGTATATATATTTTATAGCTTAATATTGACTAACAATAACAATTGACCGACGATTTGATGAAAATCGCGGGAAGGCGCTGGACGGTTGCAGCGCAGGACCGATCTGCGTGGAGATCCTTGGGGGAGGCCTATGTCCAACAGTGGGCGTCTATTGGCTGAAATGATGATTGACTAACAAGTAGACTACCCACCTAATGGTAAATGGTTGTAGTCGTCTATTGTAGATGTGGCTCCAATAAGATATGCAGCATATCTGCAACTGCCATAGAACCACAGTGTATGTTGCCAACTTGGGACATAAGATGTAAAAATGTTACGATACCTATTACTTTTGCTACCATAGTTTGTTTACTCGTTAAACTATAACATAGTAATGCCAACATTGCTGTTTGAGGCAAGTAAATGTCTTCTACATTTACTTGTCTCAAATAGTTAAGACAGAGGTAAATAAGTTTTTTGATGATAAGTTCAATAAACAGACTTAGACACTAAAACTCCCAGAGATTGCTTTTAAATGCCTTTTATTCCCTATATTTGAATATTGATCAAATGCAATGATGAAATTTGCTGCAGGAAAATATAAATATAAGACTAAGAGGGAAAATTCATTCCTTTCGTCAGAGCTTAAAAATTATTTGGCAAAAAATAAAGTATATAATTTAGCGTAAATTATTGTGAATACTGTAGATAAATACGCAATGTCAAGAGATAGTGTGCTTTTACCTTATGTCTTATGAGATAGAGCTCGCTTTTATCATCCTGAATAACAACAAGAGCTCAACGTCGGATATTTCAATATAAGTACTATCATTTTTCCAAAATACCTTTGTATATTCTTTGTAATGGATTGGTCCATTAGATGACAAAACTATTGAAGGCAATATTATCGAAGCGGATCAAATTTGATTTTGTCAAAAGCGCGGATAAAAAGCCACCGTTGTATCGTTCTTTAATCGGATTACTGAAAGCTTCAGAACAAGCTTAAGCGATTGTATAGGCGTAGCTACATCAGTTAAATAACAATATCCACATTAAATTTGAAATTTTTACTTATAACTCACTTAAGATTAGAAATTTTCACTTATAACTCAAGAATGCCTGAAGTGATACAAATGATCGATTATTATCTGTCGGATTCGTTTTCGCGAAGAATGGCAAAATACTACAGACAGCAAATGTGGCAGACATGTACCAGCACAGACATGTAAGTTCACTGGGTCTGTTATTATATATTTTGTTGAAAATAACAAATGTCAGTGTACTAGAAGAAGTGAGGTTGCTCTTATTCTGTACTATGTTTTTTATTACTGCATCTCACCAATGAGGGATTTGTTCATATTTAATTAAAAGCAAATGTTAATAAAACCCTTGAAAAATCACAAATACAAGTTGAAAAATCAGCTAATAGGTAAGTTAATTGTAATTTTGGTTAACTGTATAACTAGGTACTGCCCAAGCGAATATTCGATTATATTCTTTGTGTGTTTTGTACAGAAAAAAGTGTAATATGTCTGCTTAAGTGCTCTATCTGTAGAAACATATCACTCAATTTGTTGGCAAAATATCACTGAAAAAATTAATTCGGCAAATATCTCACTAACTCAAACGCTTTTGATAATTGGTAAAAGACAGTGAATGATTCACTTTGACGTTCGGTTCATTGAGCTACAAAGTAAAACATTTTGAACAAATACAATGCAAATTAGTTTGTATCAATAATAAATGAATTTTTCGTTCATAAGCCATAGAATTAGTAAATTCTTTCAAAATGATGGGCACAATTTTCCTTGCGATGACTATGTTTACATTTTTTAAAATTATAATGTGTATGTCAGAGTATATTAAAGTAACAGTACGAATGTTCTACATATCTATGTATATTAAGTTCACATTATAAGTAAGTACACAATGTATTTATTTGCCCTTAATCAAATTACTTAGTTGATTAAGTCTACTGGTTTGATGCGTAATTGCATTGATGTATAGAACAGTTGCTACGTGTTTTGACTTGATGTTGACCACCAATTGACACCGTGCGTGGTTGACACCTACGTGTCTAATCTAGTGATTCCTTTGTCTTGGTTATATTAGCATATGTGACGATTTCACTGGGTTGGTGAATATGAATTAAAAGTTCTTGTTTAAAATCTAAGTACTGTTTTTTCAACGTGTAGGATCAAAATCAGGTAAAAAAGTTGATTACTATTTACGTTGTTTATGTAATAATCAAATAAATTTTCATTTATTTGATATATATAAAATATTGTTAAAATATTTTTGGCATTTTAATAAGTAAGTAAGTGAAATCGATACAATATAATTTAAATATGAAACTAAAAATGGCAAGAGCAAATAATACTGAAACGAACTACAACAGGAACCAACAGGAAAAGAAAACATCCGCTGTGACATCTGTGCGCTTTCATTGTCATCAAACTTTGATGGAAAAAGTTTAATTATAAATTATCAATTTATATAAACAAATTATTTCGTCGAAGCAAAAAAAAATATTGCGGCCTGTCTTCACAATGACAATCCGTATACCGTCAGAACGATTGTCTTGATTCGAACCTGTTACCAATGATGACATATAGGACTAAAATCAATTATAATGCACCTTATAAGTACATTCAAAGTCACCCAAATAGCAATGGCGCGGACTATCCTCGCAGTGTCTCTGCATTATCGAATCCAAATTGATGAAATCCATAGAAGAACCAGAGTCACTGACATATTCATTGAATAATTGCAAAAACTCCTCGCGGGGAGGGACTAAACTAACATTTAACAGAAGTGTGGGGTGCTAAAAGATAGGATATAACATGCAGTGACGGTCTGACCAGGTTGGGCAGTTGGCGGCAGTTGTAGGAAACGACCTGTCGCTGCCAGCAGTCAGCAAAATGGTTAACAGTGACCAGACTTGGTAGGCGGCGAAAGTTTTATTCAGACGGTTATAAGCGGAAACGAGGCCACGGCCAGGGTGACCCCTGGACCCGATAAGGCGATAGAAACAGGAATAGAAAGGCGATGCCAGCGCCAGACTTATGCTAAGCACACATGCTCTAAAGAGAAAAAGAAAGCCACTTCCGGACGATGGGAAAGGAGAAATATGGCCAGAAACGACAGGTGATTTAACTGACATCGCTGCGACATACATGTTTTCCGGTATGATATGTGACTATATCGTGGAGTATAGCGGGAAACCGCAGGTTCGTTGGCCTCCTGCGTGGGTTTGCCATCCCATACCAGGTGCGTCCCCAGGTGGCGGATAGGGGAACGCCCCCCAGATATGGGGGGTACCGGCTTCGGCCGGCGCGGGCCAAAAACGGCGGGAGTGGGATGCCGCCCTTCGAGGCGGGGGCCAAGAGGAAGGAAACCTCGTTAAAAAATAACCTTGGCGGGGTTCGCCACGAGGGAAAGGCCCTTCTCAGGGCCAGCAGCCTGTTGGTTAGCCGGAGGAGTCGGGCGGCCGCCCTTGTGGCGGCGCGGAAGGGGCGCTAGTCGCCATGCGTCTGCGGGGTCGTGGTGGTCGTCCGTAAGGGTTCCCATGGCCTCGTCAGGGCGCGACGCTGCTCTCCTTAGGGATGATGCGCTCACGTCGGGGTGGGAGGAGAGCCCCACATAACCCGACTCGTAGGTATGCAATTCAATGCATTTCCCTCATCGTTACAAAAAAAAGGCTCGTTGGCCTGGTGACGGGTTAAACAATGACTGGACATTTGTAATTTTCATATATAAATATCGTGTACCGAAAAGATAATTTCAACAAGAATGTAAATAGTACACTGACAGGTTCCTACTCGTAGTACGGACGAGTAAACAAAACAAACAACAACAATGTTAAATGAGGCCAGAGTGGATGATGTCTTATTAAGTTTGTATTTATTTTACGTGCTACTAATATACGCTATGCTCTACGTAGTATATAATAATGCACATATATGTAGGTTAGATACGTATATTGAAGTATTGTTTGATATAATCCTGTTAATCATAATGCAATTTCAGAAGAATTTTCCCCCGCGCACGCTCCGATTATAGAATGCTCTGTCGAGTTGGTTCTTCAAGGAAAGCGTATATAGTTTTTGGTAGGCATATATGGATATTGCAGATTTCCATAGGCTGTAGTGATTGTAAACCACCAAGTAGTCCGTAGATCTTTTTGATAAAATTGTAGTATATTTAAAGCATACACATGCAAATAAATACATACATGTACTATAGCAGATTGCTTTATAAGAGTGGAAAGGAATCAATCTCTACGAGGTTGTTAGACTCCGGCTATAGTCCGAGTAGGGTTTGAATCCTTTTACCCGTGTGTAGCACTCTACTTTTTTTTATCATCACACAATGAAGATTTCGGTACAGCGTAACAGATTCCCCTCCCGCCAAAATTATCTTTTTCACATGTATTTTTAAATTTGGAACACATCGCGTTACCTTTTAATGGCTATTCAGCCAAATACTTTTATAATGATTGTACCAAAGATTGTACGTACGAAACCGTAAAGTAAAATTTTAAAAATAGAACTGAATTAGGTTTAATTCAGTTCTATTTTTAAAATTTTACTGTCCGCCCTAAGGAGGGAAGTAAATAGTATGAGAATTTCCCGCCCGCTGGTGGGAACTAGCGTTTTCCTCCCAATGCTCAGATCAAGGAAACGCTCCTTTCCGAGCATGAGGAATGAAAAGCAATTTATTATAAGTAATAGGCAGTTACATTTACAAATTTGAATCTATAATATTTGTTTATGTTTTCTTGTAAATTGCTAACTAATATTGAAATTAAAGTGTAAACATGATTGCTTCCCGTAACAGGACTGTAAGTAGGGACGTAAAAAGTAATTGACATTGCGACGAGTAATTTATTTCGAGTAAAAGAGGTATTAGACTACAGTAGAAAGTACAGTATTCGAACTAAATTATTTAATCTTAATTAATTTGATTTCATCAATTTCTTCTCATTATTTAAAAGATGTCTAGTGATTTGATAACATTGTTGATAGTAATAACCATTCTGAAAAGTTTCAACATCAAATCTCGTAGCACGCTGCTAATGACCATAGACGGCAGATAAACCAGTTTTATGAGTGTGAGGGTAGAAATCGTGACTGTCGAGAGATTCAACTACTTTTCTTTTAGCTGAGCCACTTATCTTTTACAACTTTAACGTGGTTAGATGAAAGGGATGGGTACTTATTTTAAGAACCAACATACATAGTGTACCGCAATACTACCACGGCGGAAAGAAATCTTGAAAAACATCTCAATTTTATTTAACATATAAAATCTCGTGTCTCAGTATTTATTATAGAAGTCATCAGAAATACTTAAGCATGATTTCATAATTATTCATTATTTTATTTTTTATGATTACAGGGAAGAATGCAGTTGTAGTTTTTAATTAGGTTGGATAGTGCGCAATGGCGATATTGCCTTATAAAACACCATAGCCTTTAGATATGTTCCTTAGAAACTATAACATGACTACAGTTACACAACAATTTCTATAGTTTTATAGAATTATAAACGAATATAAATAAATACAAGCTATATACTTTCCTATAGCAATGCACTTGGTCTGCGTTATGTTGTGTACGTATTTCTCAAAGTCTAACAAGACTAAACGAGGACCCAGCATTGCAACAGATCTATGTTTTTTATTATTATATATTACGTAATTTAGTCACTACACGAGTTAAACAAGCAAAATGAATTTATTTGTTTTATTCTATAAAAACGGCCGCTATTACTAGAGCCATAACAGCTGTTTTAAGGTAAATGTATAAAATCTGCTGTATGTTCAACTTAGCTGGTTATTAGCAGCATCTACTACCTTGCTGGATATTACCATGGGGTCGGTCTACGTACAGCAGTGAGCATCTCATGACTAAAAAAAAACAAATAAACTTCCTTCGAAATTATTTATAAATGATGCATAATAGATACAATCTCTAGCGAAAAATGAGCACTGCGCTTAACATACACCCACGGGAGAGCTATTTGGCCGTCTACAATCGCTTTATTCCTCTAAATAGAACTTGTAAGATCAGAATGAAAACAGAAAGCCGTTTCAATTCTCTTCTTCATTATTTTCATGTTTACTTTTTAATTGCCTTATAAACACGCATCATTGTACAAAGTACTTGCTATCTAACAAGCGATTACCTTTATAATAATATCTTTATCCTAGCATATCAAAGAAAATGTTGTTACCACTTCAAAGCATTAGCGGCAGTCGCCGGCAGCTTCAGAAAACAGCAATGCTATGGTTCAACGGTTACCCTTATTTCCATCAACAACACATTCATAATTCTTTAGTCATGATGACTCTCACTCCTCCGTATTGCATGACCATTCCATTTTAGTCTGTTATTTCTTATATTCTCCATCACAGGTACTACTTTTCAACTTCCTCTTAAATAATCATTCTTTAATTTGTCCGTTTGAGTGACACTACTCGACACTCCACTATAATAAGTATCACAATTATATTTTTACTGCACCATTTTGCTGTTTGTGTGTTCAATTTATAGTAGTGTATTTAATGTCGTCAATTTTTTTTTATGAACTAGATAGTTGACAAATTCCTTAATTGTTCTACTTGTAGCATATCCCATAAATATAAATTTTACTTCGAGTGTAGTGATTTTTGTTATTTTTTATCTAGTTTATGACTTTAAATAGCATAGCCATGGCTTAGACTGTTATCGGTTCTGTTTGCTCATAAAATAATATAAAAGGGAATAAATTTATTATATTACAAATACTGCACAAAGGAGTATATTATAGATACGTTTAGGTATTGAGTAAACCACTCCCGTAGTTCACGCTGTGTTAGGCATTAATTTGTTACGCTCAAGTTGATCCACAAAGCTTTTTGTAAAATATCACAAATTAAGAAATATGGAGAGACCACGCTTAGCAAACCGTTAAGAAAGCAAAACCCTTACATTACCTTTTGTACTTACATATATCCGACGTAAATACCAATATAAGTAAATTCAACATTTTAATTCCTTGGGACATTTTGTCAGCGAATTTTTTTAATATACCTAAAGGTACGGGCACAATCTCGAAAATTGCTCGTACATCTTGTTAAAAATATCAAGCCAGCGCCATTACCATAATAACTGTTCTGGAATACTGAATTTACAAATCGTTAGCAAGACATTATTTAAAGTATTAAAAAATTATATAAATGTACCGGCTACATTTTATTATCGCAAGGTAAATTGATTTGACCTCACATCGAATTTCATTTATTTTCATAATATGACTAAATACAACTGCTTAGTATTTTTTTAATCTTATTAAACCTTACACCATAATGGTTAAGCCGACTACAAAATAATTTACATATATTGATACTATTTTAAACAAAAGAACAAAGGAGGAAACTTATAATTCTAGCACTATTACTACATTTCAAAAAGAAAAAAAAATTAAACTGTACTTAGTATTTAATACTTAGGATTTTCTTACAATTCAAAGATACTAATTTATTCTTGTGATCATATTACAGCTCACTGTTTACATTTATATTATTATAATTTACATATTAATATTATGTTACGCTGCTATATTCAAATGTTAAGTAACATAAATATACTCAACATAACGTTTAATTAAACTGAATTTAAAAGACAAACAGGAATATTTTAGTCATTCAAACAATGCGTATCGCGTAAAATAAATGTACGTAAATGAATAGCTCACAAATCCTACGCCATAAAAATGAATTGAATTGTAACAACGAGAATTCATTTTGAAAATACTTTTTCTGACATTTCTGGTACTTACCAGAAGAAATATGAGTCAAGTTACTTAGTTTCCCAACTACCAGTAAATATTTACAGTCACCATTTGTTCCGGAGAGATTAGCAGCAAATTTGTAACCTCTACATGAACCACAGTGTACCTTGCCTTCATTTTCTTTTATATCATAATATAAATTATAAAGTCTTAGTACAGGTAATTTTTTCTTCAAATTGGAACAAAGCATGTAAACACTGCTTCGTTGTACCAAGCATATGTAAGATGAATGTACATAAGCTCAGGAGACGTATTTTTGAATCATTAGACGTGAATTTGGAATTTTATAGATTTATAATTTTATACATTATATTATACTGCTTACAATTTTATAGATTTTTGAATCACTCGAATTCAGTGTTGTCATTAAAAACAAATTCTTTATTAAATTCCGTTTCACGCAGAAAAATTCAAAATCACAACAACAAAAACAAAAAGCCGGTCATCACCCACACGTGAAACGGATCACTATCAAGGTCACTTCAGCGTTGGATATTCTGCTAGTAGAAATCAAAAACGAGTGGGTTGAACCACTCGTTGCACAACGCACGAAATGAAAGTTCAGAAATAGTGAATTCGGTAATCGTATACGAATCTCACGATTTGGAATGCGAATTGGTTTTCTATTGTTTTAAAAATTCGTCTCCTGATATGATGGTATAAAAAGGGATCAAACATAACTATATGAGAATCAATAACAAAATTAAGTTATTAACATATGAAATGATAATAACAATGACTCGATAAAAAATGTTAACATTGCGATTGACGATACAGTGCTATAGTTTATTGGTAATGTTGTGAAGTTATTTAATTCAAATAGTATATTTATACATGTCTTATTATAAGTTTTTGAGCGTAGTTAAATGTTTGTAAAAAAATTTAACTACACTCAAAATCTAATTTTAATTTTAACTAAATAAAACCTTTAAAAAGGATAATATCCCACTAGTTTAGTTGGCTGAAGAGATCCCACCGAAAATTAAAAAGCACTACCGAAAATTTCATTCTGCACACGCTGATCATGTGAAATCACCTGCCTGTTTTTCAAAATATTGTAGTATATTGAAAAACAGGCAGGTGATTAGGAGTATATAAAGGAGGGAATAAAATTTTTTTCAAAGAGATACTGATATATATTAATTGCATAGACAAGTGCAACGTCTTAAGTACTTGGACTCTGAGTATTTGAACTCAGACACTGGTAAACTATTCTATTTATGGCTGCTTTCACTTTTTGTTTTCAATTCTATAACTTAATAAAATTTGTCATACAATTTTATTTTATGTAAAAAAGGATCAGACTATTTTTATGTCATTGCATAATACAATTAATTTTGCTCAATATTACAAGAAATACTAAACATATTCCACCTTCTGTAGCGCTTATGAATAATTTCTTATTTATGTTACGACTGCTATATTTTTATTAAATACACACGAACAGTTTTCATATTTCTCCGTCAGTGTATCGGTATTAATTCTCTTTGTTCTGACAAGTGACGCTTGTCTTGCGGCTCAACAAAATTTACGAGTATGCGACATGTGTCGAAAGAAATTGCCAACTATAGGGATATTAACTCAATGACGAGGGGCTTTGGTAATGTAGGCTGAAACATTATTAACCATAGAATTTATATAAATAGGTTTTGTTAGGCAAAATACAAATCTGCGCCGTAATAATGTTATACGAAAGTTTTAAATGATTTTTTAGTATATCTTACATAATTCAGAATCTCTCAATTTAGAAGTCGGATTTATTTAAATAAATAAAAATGTTAGATATGTAATAAGAACATTCATTCCCATAAAGCAATAAATTTTTACAATTTATGAAATTAGATTATATTCTATATTATTATAAAGGAAAATGTACTCATCATCATCGTCACAGCTCATATCCATCGCCACCGGTACGATCCTACACTAACACGCCTGGTATGCTTCATCTACACAATTTATTAGCGGGATACATTATAAGAAAATTACCTCCCCGGTCAATTGAACTAGTGAGATATTTTCCGTTTGTTCACCTACAATCAAAAAAGATTTCGCTTAAGGTTTCGTTTTTATACACATATAAAGGAGGGAAAATACATGTCTTATAATCATAAGACATGTATTTATATGTTATTGGTGACGAAAAAATGTAACTTCAAAAATTAACCGACAACTATAATACCAAGAGAGTTAAACTAAACTAAACTTTTATCAAAATATTAATCCAAAAAAAATTTGTACCGCAAAGGTAGGTATTCATTTCCTTAGTTGTTTGAAAATCGAATATTTAAATCTATCCGAGAGCTAAAATACGTGACGCTAATGCAAAATAAGAGAAGCTTCCAAGACAATAATTAATGTCAAGTGAGAGATTTATTTCAACACCATTCATTTAATACTAGGAAACCTCTTAAGTCTAAATATGGAGGATCCTTAATTACTAATGTGGGTAGAAAATTTGAATTAATATATCACCTTGTATATCATCATCACAGCTCATAGCCATCCCCACTTAGAGACACGAGTTTACCATAACTATATTAGGTCGATTAGGCCTTAATCAACCACACTGGCCTAGTGCGGATTGGTCGACTTGACAAACAACTTTGTTATTTTTTCGCAATTGTATGCATATTTTCTCACAATATTTTCATTCGTCGCGGGAGCTACAAGTAAAATGCACATGAAACTTTTAATAAACATACATATGAAGTTTAAAACACGAACATGACAGAACTTTGTGCTTGTTAAAATACATTCATTACATTTTACTTTTCAATAAAATTATCATCGCAGTTTCATTTCTCAGATACTTTTTGCAAATTTATATTTCGCACTTTATGAAATTATGGATTGGCATAATTTTCATTTGCCAAATTTTACTAACTTAAATTTTTATACGCAAAATATTTATAGTGGTAATCATTAATAAAAATACAGTATGAAAACGACTTGTGGAAAGGTTTGTTCAAGTTATTTTCATACTGTAAAATCGAAAAGGCAATATAATATACCACACTATATTTAGCTAAATAATACAAGCTAATATAAAACATGACCAATAAATTAGTTATTAAATAATAACTAACCAAAATAGTTTGCTAATTGCAAAATTGCAGTATGTTGTTATGACACGTGTTATTTAGCCAAAAGAAAATTTACGTAAAATAATTCGCAATGTGATACTTTGGTGAAAGTTTCCCCTTACTTTTTTGTAATTCATATGGCGTAATAGTTTCCATTACGAGTCAAACTCCATTACGAGCTATCGAAGTTGAGGCGACATTGAACACACAACTCATAAATGTTTTGATTAAATGTATTTATTTTATATACTCACAGTACGCTTCAACATAGTTTGGTAGTTTTGATTAAAGACATTATTATATCGACGGTAAAATGTCATTAACTCGTATAAATCAAACTTTAAAGTTTATATCAACTGAAAAAATCTAAATATTAGACACGTTATTTAGTTGCAACATATTCTCACGTTTTATTTTAATTAGGATGCAATCAAAATTTAAAGCAAAAAATAATTTACCAAAAAATGTTAGTTAGCCTTAACACTGTACCATCAATTTAATAATATTATATTATTATTGCTATTAATAAAATTTATTATTGCTACTATGACGTGATTTTAGGCAATAGCATATAATATAGTGAGGACGAGTACATGTACATCGTAGACGAAATACACTACGCCGTAGTACTTCTACGAATTCTACGCAGTTCATTAAAAATAATTGTTACCTTATCATAAGTAAATCCTTACTTATATTATAAATGCAATAGTAACTCTGTGTGATTGTGTTTTACGCAATCACGCCTAAGCTACTGAATCAATCTAAATGAATTTCGGTACAGATTAAGTCTAGAGCCTATGGACATATTCATGAGTGAAAAAACTACTGTACGGGATTAAATTAGTTAATGAAAGATTGTATGGAAATTATCTCATGTTTAAAGGTTATCTTTTAAGCTTTTGATTAGACTTAAATAATTACAACATTCAAATATTTAAAACTTTTAACTTAAAGGAGGTTAAAAATAAGGGGTTTTGTTTGAGAACTTTATATGTATTGTTTGTGATTCGAAAAACAACATAGTGATTTTTCTATGACAAAATATATTCTTCCTGCGGGAAAAACTGCAAAAAATTACTTTAATATAATAATATATATGAATAACATAACATAATAATATATAAGCCGCGGAATGAAGCTAGAAAATTTTGTACAGACAAGACAGTTTAAATGTAGATTAAATTGATTTTAATTAATAACACGTGTTTGTATTAAATACAAACACGTTAATCGTCATAACCTCT
>JAYEAL010001083.1:0-25792 GCA_036419045.1 Scirpophaga incertulas | reverse complement strand
TTTGATACCCCATGTTTGTAGGGATTACTGTACAAATGTTATTTGGCGTTTTTTGGAGCGGCGGCGGCCATATTGGTTTTTTCACGTTGCCACTAATAGGCTTCGATAGCGCTGAAAAAATCTTTTCATTCTATATCCATATCACCGTGTCAGGATTGAAAACCGAGAGAATATAGCAAAAAAAAAAGTTACAATTACAAAATGGCCGCCAGCGCCGCCGCCATCTTGAAAATGTCAAATGTCATTTTTTTCCAGTATAGTAGACTAAACTCCACATCGGTCGGCCATAACTGCAGGCGCGCAACTGTCATCGGCTCGCGTCGAAAAATTCGCAAAGTCGTTGAAACCGAAATCTGCCACAGCGCCCAGTGTTGCCATATATCTGGCCCAAAATGTTGGTAAAAATGATCAGCGAGGCCCGTTCGACCCGGCCATGTGAAAAAAAATCGAAAAACACGCGATTTACGTTCTCCCTAAAATCGGGGAAAATACCCCTAAATCGGGGTAAATTACCCTACCGATCAATTCTCCCCATCGAGCACTACAAAAGGTCACCCGGGGTTGTCAGTCGAAAAACGCCGGCAACCCCGCGAAAACCGCGATTTAATTTTTTCGAAATTGCAACTTTTTACAAAATGGCCGCCGGCGCCGCCGCCATCTTGAAATCTCGGAGTTTCGGATTTTTCCAATATCTGCCCGTATACGGGGTGGGATGACGTTTGTCCCGCGACTCCAGCTCACCCCGATCTGGGAGATCAATTCGGGTCAAAGTCGGTCTGCGAAAAGTTTCCAACCTCCGTGGAGGCCAGTGTTTGCCAGTGGAGAAAAATGAAAATACCAGAAAGTCCATAAGAGGCCCCGCCGGCCTATAGGCGTGTGGTGTTGAAAAATTCCAAAGTCGTTATTTCGATTTTCGCCTTTCGGGGCCCCTAGGAGAAAACTACCAAAAACGGTAGAAATATTCTCCCACCTGGCAACACTGCTTCGCCGAGCTCCACCCCCGCCCGGAACATTTCACCCCGGTCGGAGGCCGCCATCTTGGCGAAAATCCGGTCCGAAAATCGCGTCAAAATTGGCGATCCAAGATGGCCGCCGGCGCCGCCGCCATGTTGTTTTTCGCCGCGCGCCGCAAATTTCCCGAAAGTCGAGGACAGTCCCGACCACGCAAAAAGAAAATTCCGGAAAAAAACGAAAACCCGCCGGTCGACGGTCGCAAACACGGGTCGAAACGGTTTTTTTCAGTCAAGATGGCGGCGGCGCCATTTTGTTTTTTCGCAGTTTGACAGCCGCACCGCATCACCGCTACAGTAGTGAACACGCCCACCAAACGCCGTTAAAAAACGGAGTCGATTTGGAAAAGTTGACATTTTCGCGCGGGCCGCCATGTTGGTTTGGCAAAAATCCCTTTATCCCATTCTGTGAACTAAAAAATCTAAAAATTCCACCTAAACATCAAAACACACAAAACACCCTCTAAAACACCCTAAAAACACCCCTGATCAGTGAGTCAGTCAGTCAGTCAGTGGTAATCGAGCTTTATATATAATAGATTAGACTAGACGTCGCTTGCTTGCCGCGGGGTGCAAGCACCCCGCGGTGGGGTGGTCCATCCTGACTGTTTTTTTGAAAGAAAGGGTGGTCTGTCAAAATTAGTGTGAAAATGTCGTCTTTTTTGTCACAAAAATCAAATAAAGTACAAAAACTGTGTAGCGGTCGTAAACACGCCAAGAAGCTCACGGTGTTCGTGGTCGCGTGATTGCGCGAGGTGCGCGCAACCTCGGCGGTGAGGTGGTCTGCCCTGCCTTGAAAAAAAATTGGCAGTCGGTCAATAATAAAAAGTAAAAAATTGTCTCCAGTTATGTCGCAAAAAACTAAAAAACTCTTGTGCAGATTAAACACACTAAGAAAGCACACTGCAAATGTGGTCGCGTGAGTGCCGCGAGGTGCGCGCACCTCGCGTTATGGTCCTCGCATTGAAAAGTGAAAAATTGGCCATCGGCCAAAATTGGTGAAAATTTGTCTCCATTTAAGTCAAAACAAACTGAAAAAGCGTGTGCACTGCACAATACACTAAGAAGCTCACGTCGATCGTAGTCCGCGTGAGTGCCGCGCACCTCGCGGTCGTGTGGTCTATCCCACTACTGAAAAAAAAAAATTGGCGTCGGTCGAAAATTGGTGAAAAATTGTCTCCATTTAAGTCACAACAAACTGAAAAATCGTGTGCAGTTTAAAATAAACTAAGAAGCTCACGGCGCTGGTGGTCGCGTGAGTGCCGCGAGATGCGCGCACCTCGCGGTGGCGCGGCTCACTATTGCGTTTTTCAATAAAATCTTGTACAGTTGCGAAACGGTACAAAAAATATCAAGGTAAGTAAAAAAAAAAAGAAGAAATTGTCATTTTACTATAACATATATTTGGTTCCGTTCTACTCTTAAATCCTTTCATTTAATACCCATATAGTGAAAAGCGCAAAAAAATGTTAGGCGCCATGTTGGATTGGCAGCCATATTGAAATTTGAGAAACGTCACTAATAGCGTCGTGTTTTACTCGTCAAGGCCTTTCATTTGATACCCCATGAAGCATGGGTTGGAAAACAAACGCGGTCCGCCATTTTGAGAGCGGCAGCCATTTTGATTTTTTTTTTCATTGTCTCAATCAATGTCATTGGGGAAAACTTGTCTTTCACTTATTTCACATGAAACTACAAAACGCGTATACGGTTGGCAAAAAACACTAAGAAGCTCACGGTGAGTCAGGTCGCGTGAGTGCGCGAAGTGCGCGCACCTCGCGGTGGTGTGGTGCTATCACCACCGCTCTGAAAAAAAAAAATTTGCGGTCGGTCGAAATTGGTGAAAAATTGTCTCCATTAAAGTCAAAACAAACTGAAAATGCGTGTGCACTGCACAATACACTAAAGAAGCTCAAGTCGATCGTAGTCGCGTGAGTGCCGCGAGGTGTGCGCACCTCGCGGTGGTGTGGTCTATCCCACTACTGAAAAAAAAATTGACGGTCGGTCGAAAATTTGTGAAAAATTGCCTCCATTTAAGTCAAAAAGAAACTACAAAACTGTGTAACGGTTGCAAATACAATAAGAAGCTCACGGTGAGTCTGCTCGCTTGAGTGCCGCGAGGTGCACGCACCTCGCGGTTGTGGTCCTCGTATTGAAAAGTGAAAAATTGGCCATCGGCCAAAAATTGGTGAAAATTTGTCTCCATTTAAGTCAAAACAAACTGAAAAACCGCGTGCAGTTGTAAACACACTGAAAACTCATGGCGCTGGTGGTCGCGTGAGTGCCGCGAGGTGCACGCACCTCGCGGTGGCGCTGCTCACTATTGCGATTTTCAAATAAAAATCTTGTACAGTTGCGAAGTGCTACAAAAGCATATCGAGGTAAGTAAAAAAAAAAAAAAAATTGTCATTTTACTATAAACTCACATTTGGTTCCGTTCTACTCTTAAAATCCTTTCATTTTGATACCCATATAGCGGAAATCGCAAAAAAAAAATTCAGTCGCCATGTTGGATCGGCGGCCATATTGAAATTTTCAAAACGTCACTTATAACGTTGTGTTCTACCCTTCAATACGTTTCATTTGATACCCATGAAGCATGGGTTGGAAAACAAAAGAGGTCTGCCATTTTGAGAGCGGCGGCCATTTTGAATTTTCTTCGTTGTCTCTAACGTGGCTGTATTAGACACTCAAAACCCTTTCATTTGATACCCATGAAGCATGGGTTGGAAAACAAAAGCGGTCCGCCATTTTGAGAGCGGCGGCCATTTTGAATTTTTTTCATTGTCTCTAACGTGGCTGTATTAGACACTCAAAACCCTTTCATTTGATACCCATGAAGCCTGGGTTGAGAAACAAAACCGGTCCACCATTTTGAGGGCGGCGGCCATTTTGAATTTTTTTCAATGTCTGTATCGTGGCTGTATTAGACACTTAAAACCCTTTCATTTGATACCCATGAAGCACGGGTTGGAAAACAAATGCGGTCCGCCATTTTGAGAGCGGCGGCCATTTTGAATTTTTTTCAATGTCTCTAACGTGGCTGTATTAGACACTCAAAACCCTTTCATTTTGATACCCATATTGTAGGGATTTACAATACAAATGATACTTGCCTTTTTGGAGCCGGCGGCCATATTGGTTTTTTTTAACGTTGCCACCAATTTGCTTCGATAGTGCTGAAAAATTGTTTCATTCGATACCCATATCACCCGTACCGGGATTGAAACCCGCAAGAATATAGCAAAAAGAAAATATTTACCATTACAAAATGGCCGCCAGCGCCGCCGCCATCTTGAAAATGTCAAATGTCAAATTTTTCCAGTGTAGTAGAATAAACCGCTCACCGATTGGGCGGTAAATGCAGGCGCGCAACTGTCATCGGTTTCGCGTCAAAAAATTCGCAAAGTCGCCGAAGCCGAAATCTGCCACAGCGCCCAGTGTTGCCATATATCTGGCACTAAAATGGTGGTAAAAAATGATCAGCGGACGCGCGATCGAGCCGGCCATGTGAAAAAAAATCGAAAAAAAAACGCGATTTACGTTCTCCCCAAAAATCTGGGAAATTACCCCTAAATCTGGGTAAATTACCCACCGGTCGATTCTCCCCACCGAGCACTACAAAAGGTCACCCGGGGTTGTCAGTCGAAAAACGCCGGCAACCCCGCGAAAACCGCGATTTTTAATTTTTTCGAAATTGCAACTTTTTACAAAATGGCCGCCGGCGGCGCCGCCATCTTGAAATGTGGGAGTTTCGGATTTTTCCCAATATCTGCACCGTATACGGGGTGGGATGACGTTTTGTCCCGCGACTCCAGCGCACCCCGTTCTGGGAGATCAATTCGGGTCAAATTCGGTCTGCGAAAAGTTTCCAAACCTCCGTGGAGGCCAGTGTTGCCAGTGTAGAAAAATGAAAATACCAGAAAGTCGTAGAGGCCCCGCGCCGGCCTATAGGCCCATGGTACGGAAAAAATCCAAAAAGTCGTTATTTCGATTTTCGCCTTTCGGGGCCCCTAGGGGAAAAACTACCAAAAACGGTAGAAATTTTCTCCCACCTGGCATCACTGCTCGCCGAGCTCCAACCCCCGCCCGGAACATTTCACCCCGGTCGGAGGCCGCCATCTTGGCGAAAATCCGGTCGGAAAATCGCGTCAAAATTGGCGATCCAAGATGGCGCGCCGGCGCCGCCGCCATATTGTTTTTCGCGCGCGCCGCCGCAAGTTTCTCGAGAGTCGAGGACAGTCCCGACCAAAGGAAAAAAGAAAATCCCGGAAAAAAGCAAAACGCCGCCGCGCCGGTCGACGGTCGCAAACACGGGTCGAAACGGGTTTTTCAGTCCAAGATGGCGGCGGCGCCATTTTGTTTTTTCGCAGTTTGACAGCCGCACCGCATCCCCGCTACAGTAGTGAACACGCCCACCAAACGCCGTTAAAAACGGAGTCGATTTGGAAAAGTTGACATTTCGCGCGGGCCGCCATGTTGGTTTTGGCAAAAATCCCTTTATCCCATTCTGTGAACTAAAAAATCTAAAAAATTCCACCCTAACATCAAAAACACTCAAAACACCTCTTAAACACCCCTAAATCACCCCTGATCAGTCAGTCAGTCAGTCAGTGGAGTGAGTGAGTGGTAATCGAGCTTTATATATAATAGACTAGACGTCGCTTGCTTGCCGCGGGGTGCAAGCACCCCGCGGTGGGGTGGTCCATCCCTGCTGTGTTTGACAAAAATTGTGGTCTGTCGAAAATTGGTGAAAAAAGTCTTCTTTTTTGTCAAAAAGAAGAAACTTGTATACAAAATTGTCTACGTTTGAAAATACACTAAGGAAGTCATGGCGTTTGTGCTCGCGTGTGTGCGGTATTGTGGTCTATCTCACTACTGATAGATAAAATTGGAGGTCAGTTGAAAATTGGTAAAAAATTGTCTCCATTTGTGTCAAAAGAAACTACAAAACCGTGTACGGTTGCAAAACCACTAAGAAGCTCACGGTGAGTCTGTTCGCTTGAGTGCCGCGAGGTGCGCGCACCTCGCGGTGGTGTGGTCTATCCCACTTTGAAAAAAAATTGGCCGTCGGTCTATAATAAAAAGTCAAAAATTGTCTCCAGTTATATCGCAAAAAACTAAAAATCTCTGTGCAGATGTAAACACATTAAGAAGCTCACTGAAAGCGTGGTCGCGTGAGTGCCGCGAGGTGCACGCACCTCGCGGTGGAGTGGTTTATCCCGCTAATGAAAAAAAAAAATTGGCGGTCGGTCGAAAATTGGTGAAAAATTGTCTCCATTTAAGTCAAAACAAACTGAAAAAGCGTGTGCAGTTTAAAATACACTAAGAAGCTCACGTCGATTGTAGTCGCGTGAGTGCCGCGAGGTGCGCGCACCTCGCGGTGGTGTGGTTTATCCCGCTAATGAAAAAAAAAATTGGCGGTCGGTCGAAAATTGGTGAAAATTTGTCTCCATTTAAGTCAAAACAAACTGAAAAACCGAGTGCAGTTGTAAACACACTGAAAAACTTATGGCGCTGGTGGTCGCGTGAGTGCCGCGAGGTGCAAGCACCTCGCGGTGGTGTGGTCTATCCCACTACTGAAAAAAAAAAATGGCGGTCGGTCGAAAATTGGTGAAAAATTGTCTCCATTTAAGTCAAAACAAACTGAAAAACCGAGTGCAGTTGTAAACACACTGAAAAACTTATGGCGCTGGTGGTCGCGTGAGTGCCGCGAGGTGCGCGCACCTCGCGGTGGTGTGGTCTATCCCACTACTGAAAAAAAAAATGGGCGGTCGGTCGAAAATTGGTAAAAAATTGTCTCCATTTGTGTCAGAAGAAAATAAAACAGTTTGTGCGGTTGTAAGTACACTAAGAAGCTCACGGTGAGTGTGGTCGTTTGAGTGCCGCGAGGTGCACGCACCTCGCGGTGGAGTGGTCTATCCCGCTTCTGAATAAAAAATCGGCGGTCGGTCGAAAATTAAAAAAAAAGTCTCCATTTGTATCAGAAGAAAATAAAAACCGTGTACGGTCGTAAATACACTAAGAAGCTCACGGTCAGTGTGGTCGCCTGAGTGCCGCGAGGTGCGCGCACCTCGCGGTAGTGTGGTCTATCCCACTACTAAAAAAAAAATTGGCGGTCGGTCCAAAATAGGTGAAAAATTGTATCCATGTATGTCATTAGAAACTAAAATCTCTGTACGGTTGTAAATACACTAAGAAGCTCACGGTCAGTGTGGTCGCTTGAGTGCCGCGAGGTGCGCGCACCTCGCGGTGGTGTGGTTTATCCCGCTAATGAAAAAAAAAAATTGCGGTCGGTTCGAAAATTAGTGAAAAATTGTCTCCATTTAAGTCAAAACAAACTGAAAAAGCGTGTGCAGTTTTAAAATACATTAAGATAAGCTCACGTCGATTGTAGTCGCGTGAGTGCCGCGAGGTGCGCGCACCTCGCGGTGGTGTGGTCTATCCCACTACTGAAAAAAAAAATTGGCGGTCGGTCGAAATTGGCAAAAAATTGTCTTTATTTGTCTCACAAGAAAATAAAAAAGTTTGAGGGTGTAAATACTTTAAGAAACTCACGGCGCTGTTGGTCGCGTGAGTGCGGCGGTGGCGTTGCTACTATTGAGATTTTCATATAAAATCTTGTACAGTTGCGAAGCGGTGCAAAAGCATATCGAGGTAAGTACAAAAAAATAAGTTGTCAGTTTACTATAACTCACATTTGGATCCGTTCTACTCTGAAAATCCTTTCATTTGATACCCATATAGTGAAAATCGCAAAAAAATGTCAGTCGCCATGTTGGATCGGCGGCCATATTGACATTTTAGAAACGTCACTAATGGCGTCGTGTTCTACTCGTCAAGGCCTTTCATTTGATACCCATGAAGCGTGGGTTGGAAAACAAAAGCGGTCCGCCATTTTGAGAACGGCGGCCATTTTGAATTATTTTCATTGTCTCTAACGCGGCTGTATTAGACTTGCAAAACCCTTTCATTTGATACCCATGTTGTAGGGATTACTGTACAAATGTTATTTGGCGTTTTTGGACCGGCGGCCATATTGGTTTTTTACGTTGCCTTAATAGGCTTCGATAGCGCTGAAAAAATCTATTCATTCGATACCCATATCACCGTATCGGGATTGAAAACCGCGATAATATAAAAAAAAAAAAAATAACCATTACAAAATGGCTGCCATATTGAAATTTTCGAAATGTCACTAATGGCGTCGTGTTCTACTCGTCAAGTCCTTTCATTTGATACCCATGAAGTATGGGTTGGAAAACAAAAGCGGTCCGCCATTTTGAGAGCGGCGGCCATTTTGAATTTTTTTCAATGTCTCTAACGTGGCTGTATTAGACACTTAAAACCCTTTCATTTGATACCCATGAAGCTTGGGTTGGAAAACAAAAGCGGTCCGCCATTTTGAGAACGGCGGCCATTTTGAATTTTCATCAAAGTCTCTAACGTGGCTGTATTAGACTTGCAAAACCCTTTCATTTGATACCCATATTGTAGGGATTACAATACAAATGATACTCGGCCTTTTTGGACCGGCGGCCATATTGGTTTTTTTTACGTTGTTGCTAATAGGCGTCGATAGCGCTGAAAAAATCCTTTCATTCGATTCCCATATCATCGTAAAGGGATTGAAAACCGCGAGAATAAAGTAAAAAGAGGATATTTACCATTACAAAATGGCCGCCAGCGCCGCCGCCATCTTGAAAATGTCAAATATCAAATTTTTCCAGTGTAGTAGACTAAACCGCTCACCGATTGGCGGTAACTGCAGGCGCGCAACTGTCATCGGTTCGCATCAAAAAATTCGCAAAGTCGCCGAAACCGAAATCTGCCACAGCGCCCAGTGTTGCCATATATTTGGCCCAAAATGGTGGTAAAAATGATCAGCGAGGCCCGGTCGACCCGGCCATGTGAAAAAAAATCGAAAAACACGCGATTTACGTTCTCCCCAAAATCTGGGAAATTACCCCTAAATCGGGGTAAATTACCCCACCGTTCGATGCGGCTCACCGAGCACTACAAAAGGTCACCTGGGGTTGTCAGTCGAAAAACGCCGGCAACCCCGCGAAAACCGCGATTTAATTTTTTCAAAATTGCAACTTTTTACAAAATGGCCGCCGGTGCCGCCGCCATCTTGAAATGTTGGAGTTTCGGATTTTTCCCAATATCTGCACCGTATACGGGGTGGGATGACGTTTGTCCCGCGTCTCCAGCGCACCCCGATCTGGGAGATCAATTCGGGTCAAATTCGGTCTGCGAAAAGTTTCCAAACCTCCGTGGAGGCCAGTGTTGCCAGTGTAGAAAAATAAAAATACCAGAAAGTCATAGAGGCCCCGCCGGCCTGTAGGCACGTGGTATGGAAAAAATTCAAAAGTCGTTATTTCGATTTTCGCCTTTCGGGGCCCCTAGGGGGAAAACTACCAAAAACGGTAGAAATTTTCTCCCACCTGGCAACACTGCTCGCCGAGCTCCACCCCCGCCTGGAACATTTCACCCCGGTCGGAGGCCGCCATCTTGGCGAAAATCCGGTTCGAAAAGCGCGTCAAAATTGGCGATCCAAGATGGCCGCCGGCGCCGCCGCCATATTGTTTTTCGCCGCGCGCCGCAAATTTCCTCAAAGTCGAGGACAGTCCCGACCAGAAAGAAAAGAAAAATCCGGGAAAAAAGCAAACGCCGCGCCGGTCGACGGTCGCAAACACGGGTCGAAACGCGTTTTTCAGTCCAAGATGGCGGCGGCGCCATTTTGTTTTGCGCAGTTTGACAGCGGCACTGCATGCCTGTCAGATATAGAAAACCCCCCCCCAAACGCCGTTAAAAACAGAGGCGATTTGAAAAAGTTGACATTTCGCGCGGGCCGCCATGTTGGTTTGGCAAAAATCCCTTTATCCCATTCTATGAACTAAAAAATCTAGAAAATTCCACCCCAACATCAAAACACTCAAAACACTCTCTAAACACCCTAAAAACACCCCTGATCAGTGAGTCAGTGAGTGGTAATCGAGCTTTATATATAATAGATATTAACCATTACAAAATGGCCGCCAGCGCCGCCGCCATCTTGAAAATGTCAAATGTCAAATTTTTCCAGTGTAGTAGAATAAACCGCTCACCGATTGGCGGTAAATGCAGGCGCGCAACTGTCATCGGTTCGCGTCAAAAAATTCGCAAAGTCGCCGAAGCCGAAATCTGCCATAGCGCCCAGTGTTGCCATATATCTGGCCCAAAATGGTGGTAGAAATGATCAGCGAGGCCCGGTCGACCCCGCCATGTGAAAAAAAAATGAAAAACACGCGATTTACGTTCTCCCCAAAATCGGGGAAAATACCCCAAAATCGGGGTAAATTACCCCACCGTTCGATGCGGCTCACCGAGCACTACAAAAGGTCACCCGGGGTTGTCAGTCGAAAAACGCCGGCAACCCCGCGAAAACCGCGATTTAATTTTTTCGAAATTGCAACTTTTTACAAAATGGCCGCCGGTGGCGCCGCCATCTTGAAATGTCCGAGTTTCGGATTTTTCCCAATATCTGCACCGTATACGGGGTGGGATGACGTTTGTCCGGCGACTCCAGCGCACCCCGATCTGGGAGATCAATTCGGGTCAAATTCGGTCTGCGAAAAAGTTTCCAACCTCCGTGGAGGCCAGTGTTGCCAGTGTAGAAAAATAAAAATACCAGAAAGTCATAGAGGCCCCGCCGGCCTGTAGGCACGTGGTATGGAAAAAATTCAAAAGTCGTTATTTCGATTTTCGCCTTTTCGGGGGCCCTAGGGGGAAAACTACCAAAAACGGTAGAAATTTTCTCCCACCTGGCAACACTGCTCGCCGAGCTCCACCCCCGCCTGGAACATTTCACCCCGGTCGGAGGCCGCCATCTTGGCGAAAATCCGGTTCGAAAATCGCGTCAAAATTGGCGATCCAAGATGGCCGCCGGCGCCGCCGCCATATTGTTTTTCGCCGCGCGCCGCAAATTTCCCCAAAGTCGAGGACAGTCCCGACCAGAAAAAAAAAGAAAAATCCGGGAAAAAAGCAAACGCCGCGCCGGTCGACGGTCGCAAACACGGGTCGAAACGCGTTTTTCAGTCCAAGATGGCGGCGGCGCCATTTTGTTTTTGCGCAGTTTGACAGCGGCACTGCATGCCTGTCAGATATAGAAAAACCCCCCCCCAAACGCCGTTAAAAACAGAGGCGATTTGAAAAAGTTGACATTTCGCGCGGGCCGCCATGTTGGTTTGGCAAAAATCCCTTTATCCCATTCTATGAACTAAAAAATCTAGAAAATTCCACCCCAACATCAAAACACTCAAAACACTCTCTAAACACCCTAAAAACACCCCTGATCAGTGAGTCAGTGAGTGGTAATCGAGCTTTATATATAATAGACTAGACGTCGCTTGCTTGCCGCGGGGTGCAAGCACCCCGCGGTGGGGTGGTCCATCCCGGCCTGTGTTGACAAAAATTGTGGTCTGTCGAAAATTGGTGAAAAAAGTTTTCTTTTTTGTCAAAAAAATGTAACTTGTATACAAAATTGTCTACGTTTGAAAATACACAAAGGAAGTAATGGCGTTCGTGGTCGCTTGAGTGCCGTGAGGTGCGCGCACCTCGCGGTGGTGTGGTCTATTTCACTGCTGAAAAAAAAAATTGGCGGTCGGTCGAAAATTGATAAAAAATTGTCTCCATTTGTGTCAAGAAGAAAATAGAAAGTTTGTGCGGTCGTAAATACACTAAGAAGCTCACGGTGAGGGTGGTCGCGTGAGTGCCGCGAGGTGCACGCACCTCGCGGTGGTGTGGTCTAACACACTACTGAAAGAAAAAATTGGCGGTCGGTCGAAAATTGGTGAAAAATTGTCTCCATTTAAGTCAAAACAAACTGAAAATGCGTGTGCAGTTTAAAATACACTAAGAAGCTCACCACGAGTGTGGTCGCGTGAGTGCCGCGAGGTGCGCGCACCTCGCGCGGTGGTATGGTCTATCCCACAACTGATAAAAAAAAATGGTGGTCGGTAGAAAATTGGTAAAAATTGTCTCCATTTGTGTCAAAAGAAACTACGAAACCGTGTACGGTTGCAAAAACACTAAGAAGCTCACGGTGAGTCTGGTCGCTTGAGTGCCGCGAGGTGTGCGCACCTCGCGGTGGAGTGGTCTATCCTACTACTGATAAAAAAAAATGGTGGTCGGTAGAAAATTGGTAAAAATTGTCTCCATTTCTGTCAAAAGAAACTACAAATCCGTGTACGGTTGCAAAAACACTAAGAAGCTCACAGCGACTGTAGCCGCGTGAGTGCCGCGAGGTGCGCGCACCTCGCGGTGGTATGGTCTATCCCACTACTGAAAAAAAAAATTGCGGTCCGTCGAAAATTGGTGAAAAATTGTCTCCATTTAAGTCAAAACAAACTGAAAAAGCGTGTGCAGTTTAAAATACACTAAGAAGCTCACGTCGATTGTAGTCGCGTGAGTGCCGCGAGGTGCGCGCACCTCGCGGTGGTGTGGTCTATCCCACTACTGAAAAAAAAAAATTGGCGGTCGGTCGAAAATTGGTGAAAAATTGTCTCCATTTAAGTCAAAACAAACTGAAGAAGGGTGTGCAGTTTAAAATACACTAAGAAGCTCACTTCGACTGTAGTCGCGTGAGTGCCGCGAGGTGCGCGCACCTTGCGGTGGGATCGTCTGCCCCACAGTGACTTTCAGTTAAAAATTGGGAAAAAATTGTCTTCACTTATGTCATTTAAAATTACAAAACCGTGTACGGTTGCAAGAACACTAAGAAGCTCACGGTGAGTCTGGTCGCTTGAGTGCCGCGAGGTGCGCGCACCTCGCGGTGGTGTGGTCTATACCACTACTGAAAAAAAAAATTGGCGGTCGGTCGAAAATTGGTAAAAAATTGCCTCCATTTGTGTGTAAAAATAAAAAGAAATATACTGTTGTAAGCACACTAAAAAGCTAACGCTGATAGTGGTCGCGTGAGTGCCGCGAGGTGCACGCACCTCGCGGTGGTGTGGTCTATCCCACTACTGAAAAAAAAAATTGGCGGTCGGTCGAAATATGGTGAAAAATTGTCTCCATTTGTGTCAAAAGAAACTACAAATCCGTGTACGGTTGCAAAAACACTAAGAAGCTCACGGCGACTGTAGCCGCTTGAGTGCCGCGAGGTGCGCGCACCTCGCGGTGGTGTGGTCTATCCCACTATTGAAAAAAAAATTGGCGATCGGTTGAAAATTGGTTTAAAATTGTACCCATGTAAAAAACTGCGTGCGGTTGTAAGCACACTAAAAAGTTAACGGCTCACTATTGCGATTTTCAAATAAAATCTTGTACAGTTGCAAAGCAGCACAAAAGCATATCGAGGTAAGTAAAAAAAAAAAGAAATTGTCATTTTACTATAAAACACATTTGGATCCGTTCTACTCTAAAGTCCTTTCATTTGATACCCATATAGTGAAAACGCAAAAAAAATGTCAGTCGCCATGTTGGATCGGCGGCCATATTGAAATATTCGAAACGCACTTATGTCGTCGTGTTCTACTCGTCAAGTCCTTTCATTTGATACCCATGAAGCATGGGTTGAAAAACAAAAGCGGTCCGAAATTTTGAGAGCGGCGGCTATTTTGATTTTTTTTCAATGTCTCTAACGTGGCTGTATTAGACTTGCAAAACCCTTTCATTTGATACCCATGAAGCATGGGTGGGAAAACAAAAGCGGTCCGCCATTTTGAGAGCGGCGGCCATTTTGCTTTTTTTTCATTGTCTCTAACGCTGCTGTATTAGACTTGCAAAACCCTTTCATTTGATACCCATATAGCCTGGGTTGGAAAACAAATGCGGTCCGCCATTTTGAGAGCGACGGCCATTTTGACTTTTTTTGAATGTCTCTATCGTGGCTGTATTAGACACATAAAACCCTTTCATTTGATACCCATGAAGCATGGGTTGGAAAACAAAAGCGGTTCGCCATTTTGAGAGCGGCGGCCGTTTTGAATTTTTTTCAATGTCTCTAACGCGGCTGTATTAGACTTACAAAACCCTTTTATTTGATACCCATAATGTAGGGATTACAATACAAATGATACTTGGCCTTTTTGGACCGGCGGCCATATTGGTTTTTTAACGTTTGCACAATTAGTTTCGATAGTCTGCGTTTGTGGTCGCGTGAGTGCCGCGAAGTGCGCGCCTTACCCTATTGTAGGGATTACTGTACAAATGTTATTTGGCGTTTCTTAGACCGGCGGCCATATTGGTTTTATACGTTGCCACTAATAGGCTTCGATAGCACTGAAAAAATACGTAAACGTCCTTGCTTGCCGCGGGGTGCAATACCCGCGGTGGTGTGGTCATCCCACTATGAAAAAAAAAATTGGCGGGCGGTCGAAACTGGTGAAAAATTGTCTTTCATTTATCACATTGTAACGTTGTAACGTATATTTTTCTAAAGAAGATGTTTACGTCTCGTTGTCTAACTGGCGCTAAGTCTGCTCTGTGGTTCACAGATATTATTCTATACTGTGGCACCGCATTCCTTTGCCGATTTTTTGCTCCGTTGCCGAATAAGCAGGCGGCCGGTAACGGTCGCGAGAATCATTCCAGACACTTAACGAGACCTACGTGACGTTCTTCTCGCATCAACTTTAAATTTTATAAAACATTCATTTATTAGCGATCGTTGCTTATTACTATCATCATAATAGTTTTTATAACATTAGTTTGTATGTGGTAAACCCTACATATCTAGGGTCCAAATACACGGTTGGCCAACCCTTGTTCAGAATTACCTGGACGTCCTCCTGCTGCTTTGAAGACCTGGGAACTCCGCGGCCACTCCTCGCATTCTTGGATTTCGTCGCAGGGGAGTAATAGGCAAATCTACCTTCCACCAGATGAAGGAATTGTGACCGGTTCCTTACTCCGACCCGTACAATAAATTTGTGTGCGTAAGGAAGATGAATCTTTCTTTTAATTGATTCCCTTAACGCCACACTGGCGCCCTTTTACGTGGTTTTCTTTACAAGAGGTCACATTTTCAATTTTTTGGTGGTAGGTGGTTGTGCTCTGGTGTTTGTGCGCTTTTATTGCTGTTTTTTTTTGTGAAACGTTATTTTTGGTTGCTTACAACTAAGGTGTACGCCACGAATTATTTTAACAATTGTATTTTTTTTTTCTATTTGCTATTTTACCTTCTTTTATTTTCTCCATAAAAAAAATATTGAATATCTTGTCTAATCTTATAAATAAAAGTTTTGCAGAGTGTTATTATTTTTTGGATTACATATTGTGTTAGTTTCATAAACGTTGTCCTCACAATATTAACGTTACACTGTTGGCCACAAAAACTGATCACCTATAAATATAAAAACAATTGTAATATTTTTTTTAAGTTTTTGTGTGCGTACACATTAGTTGTTATTTAATATATATTTCTCGTAGTTTAATGCTTTTTTTATTTTTTTTTGCGAGTAGTTTTTTTTTATACTCTTTCATTTCATATCAACCATAGCGTTTTAATTTCTTTCCTTATCATCATTTTTGTAACAGACGGAGTAGTTTTTTTTTATTTTTTCTCTCTCTGCTCAATATTTATCTATATATATAGTGTTTAATATTATTAAAGTACATAATGTCATTTCCCGTAAAATTTTTGTCACTGCAAAAGAGTGAACTAGAATATGAAGTAGCTATTAGAGGTTCGACGCCGGGATCTACGGTTCAGGATTTACGTAGACAGATAGCAAAATTAGGTATAACATTTCCATCTGAAGACATTCTTGTCAGTCACTTAGACACTTCTGACGACCTCAATGAAGTCGTAGAGTTATTTAAAAAGATATCTGTTTGTCTTGAATCACAACCAGATAAAAATACGTTACTGCGCACACAAAATCTCCTCAATCATATTTACCATCGCCTTAACCGCATCACCGCTGATGATACAACACAGCCCTTGTACGATGAATGTGTGAAAGATTTCAACTTTTATTTGTCAAAACTAGATACTTTTAAGGACACTACTGTAGACAAACTATTGATGACCCCAAAAATCGAGTCTTCAGAACAACCACCTTTGAATATTACTGTGCACTGTGATCGCGGTTTGTCAAGTGAAATATCGAAGGTAAAATACGACGGTAATACTTGTGTTCGGTCTTTTATCGAGCGCATTACTGAACTATGTACTGCAAAAAATATTTCGGAATCAACTATTCTTTCCTATGCCAGCGAAATTTTTACTGGTAATGCCCTTCATTGGTACAGGAGTATTAAGAGCGAAATTAGTAACTGGGCTGAGTTAATTGAGTTTTTGAGGAGAGATTTCGATCAGTCTGATTTTGATTACAGACTACTTTCAGAAATTCGCTCAAGAACTCAAGGAGAGTCAGAAAATATTGTGGTTTATTTAGCAATTATGTATGGATTATTTTCACGTTTATCTAAACCACTTTCAGAAGACGATAAATTGGAGATTATTCTTCACAATATACGACCAATTTATGCTCACGTCATTGCTTCAGCCAATAAAATTAATTCTATTACAGAACTTAAAACAATTTGTAGAAATTATGAAGACATACAAGCTCGTTTAGCTCATTTTCACGAGCCTGCTGGCCCTACATCTGACACATTAGCACCTGAATTTGCTTATACTGGTAGTTCTAAAAAAAACACATATTTTAATAAATATACTTATAATTATAATCGAAATTTACAAAAACCTAATACTAATAACTATTCTAAACAAACTAATAATAACAATGAACAACAAAAATTACAAGAGAATAAAAAATATCAAATCCCTAGATATGTACACACTATTGATTCTTCGAGTGATAAACGACGTTTCTGTCCCCGTTGTCGTACAGACACACATAATCTTCGCCAATGTACAGCTAACAAAGACACCGTATTTTGTTTTGTTTGTGGTCTCAAAGACGTCAAAACTCCTTCATGTCCTAATTGCAATCAAATTAAAGACCGGGAGTCAAAAAACTAGATTATAAGAATTGTGTAAATAACAAAAATTTTGATAAAGATGATTGGCAAAATTGGTTAAAAACGTTAAATATTTTTTTTAAGTCTTATAAAATTTACACAATTCTTAAGCATAATTATAATGTTGATGATAGACCTTATGTCACTATAAATATTGAAGGTGTTTCTGTTTCTGGTCTCTTAGATTCGGGATCGGCTGTTACTATTTTAGGCAACAATTTACACTTAATGTTTGTGAATAATGGATTAGAACTTGTTAAAGATGAATATATTTTTGTAACTGCTGCTGGCGGTCAGAAATTCCAGAGTATCGGATACATAAATATCCCCATTCTATTTGAAAAACAACATCACATTTTGAAAGCTTTTGTCATTCCTGAAATTAGACCTAATCTTATTTTAGGTATTGATTTCTGGCGAGCATTTAGCCTTTGTCCTAAATATATTCATAACATCGTTGCTCAAGATAATCAAAAACACTCTTGTTCCCTATTTTCATCAAAAGGTACTTTCATACAAGGTTATGATAATTTGGACTTTGCTCAAAAGCAATCAGCTGACAAAGTAATAAAACAGTTCGAGCACATTTCTGCTGAACGCAAGGGCCTCGGTTGTACTCACATTATTACACATCATATTGACACAGGGGATGCCCAACCTATTCGTCAGCGCTATTACCGTTTATCTCCGGAAAAACAGAAAATTCTTACTGAACAGGTAGATGAGATGCTCTCATTGGATGTGGTAGAAGCTTGTGAGAGTGCTTGGTCATCTCCTGTTCTTATCGTGAATAAAAAGAATGGACAACCAAGATTTTGCCTCGATAGTCGAAAGTTAAACTCAGTTACCAAAAAAGACGCCTATAACCTCCCGTATATTTCAGAGATTTTGGATAATTTGAGAGACGCTCGGTATTTGTCAAGTATTGACCTATCGAAGGCATTCTGGCAAATTCCTATTGCGACGGAAGATCGCGACAAGACGGCATTTTATATTCCTGGTAGAGGAACATTTCGTTTCAAAAGAACTGCCTTTGGCTTAACCAATGCTCCTGCAACTCAACAAAGATTGGTTGACTTCTTGTTTGCAGAGTTCGATCACAGGGTTTTTGCATATTTAGATGATATTATTTGCGTTTCTCAGGATTTTGATAGTCACGTGACATTACTTTTACGTGTTCTAGAAAAGCTAAAACAAGCCAACCTTACTATTAATTTCGAAAAATGTGAATTCTTTAGATCACAACTTAAATATTTGGGATACATTGTGGATAGTTTCGGTTTGCGTACAGATCCATCTAAAGTCGAGGCTATAGTAAATTTTCCAACCCCTACTTGCCGTAAAGATTTGAAACGTTTTCTAGGAACTGCAACGTGGTACCGACGTTTTGTCCCAAATTTTAGTACCATTGCAGGTCCCTTAAATAAATTAACATCTAGTAAGAAGGGTACTCCCTCTTTCAAGTGGTCTACCGAAGCAGATAATGCATTTAATAAATTAAAAGAGAGCCTCGTTTCCGCTCCAGTTCTTTCTTGTCCTGACTTCGGTGAGCCATTTGAAGTTCATACAGACGCGAGTAGCTATGGCATCGGTGCTATGCTGACTCAAACGATAGATGGGAAGGAACACCCCATCGCTTACATGAGTAAGTCGCTAACAGCTGCTGAAAAAAATTATAGCATCACCGAACGCGAAACATTGGCCGTAGTTACTGCTCTGGAACATTGGAGATGTTATGTCGAAAATGGTCTTCCTTTCACCGTTTATACGGACCATAGTGCTCTTAAATGGTTCTTATCCTTGAGTAACCCAACTGGTCGTCTAGCTCGTTGGGGCGTTCGGTTATCTACATTTAATTTCAACATCAAACACCGCAAAGGTTCTGACAATGTAATACCTGATGCCCTTTCTAGAAGTGTTCCACTAACTGCCATAAGTACCTCCGACTCTCACTCGGAAACTACAGACTTATGGTACAAAAATATTTTCGACGGTTGCTTAAAACAACCTTCCCAGTTTCCTGATTATTTAATCAAGAATAACCGTTTATTTAAAAATTCTAAAAATAATGGACCTAATACTTCCGAATTCTTCTGGAAAGAAGTTGTACCGAAGGAATTGCGCAATAAGACTCTGCACGACAATCATTCAGTACCTACGGCTGGACACATGGGTATTTTCAAAACCTATCGGCGTCTAGCATTGCGCTACTTTTGGCCAGGCATGTATCAGGACGTTGTTAAATATATAGGTTCCTGCGATAAGTGTCTTTTATACAAGTCACAGAACCATCAAATGTTAGGTGAAATGGGCCGGCCTAAGCATTGCTCCAGGCCTTTCCAAATGTTATCAATTGATCTTATGGGTCCACTTCCAACCACAAGAAAAAAAAATAATTATATCCTCGTCATTACTTGCTGTTTTTCGAAGTTTTGCTTAATTTTTCCCATTAAAAGAGCTACTGCCCAAATTATTTCAAAAATTTTAGAAGAGTCTGTTTTTCTTGTGCATGGCATTCCACAAACCATACTCATGGACAACGGCACCCAGTTTACAGGAAATGTCGCAGATGCGTTATTCAAAAAATATAATATTCCAAATATTTATTTTACACCTAAATATACCCCTCAGGTAAACCTCGTTGAACGATATAACAAAACCATTATAACCTGTGTCAGTACATTTGTTGACGATGACCATAGATCATGGGATCTTTATATCCCTCAAGTTCAATTCGCCATGAATAGTTCTGTTAACGAGGTTACTGGTTATACACCCGCGTTTCTCGTATTCGGGAGAGAACTGGTAACATGTGGATCTCATTATACAAACAATGACCTTGGAGACGAAATGTTCTTTCTACCACGAGATCTATATGCTGAAAATCTTGGTTGTTTATCCTCCATTTTTACCACGGTGCAGTCTAGGTTGTGGCAAGCTCATGTCAAAAATACATCACACTATAATTTGCGACGTAAATTTGCCGAATTCAATGTAGGTGATGTAGTAATGAAACGCGCTTACTTTTTAAGCGACAAAGAAAATAAATTTACTAGAAAACTGGCACCAAAATTTGTTAAAGCTAAAATTACAGCTAAGAAATCCCCTTTAGTTTACGTCTTACAGGATATGTCCGGAAAAGATTTAGGGACTTGGCATATAAAAGACTTAAAATTAATTGGTCTTAATAAATAAGTTACAGTTTTAAGGATTGTATGCTACACAGGTACTGTGCTTTACTTAACAAAAGGATTTTATTGTTTTATATCAATAAAACCCTTCAGTAAGCGAGGGGGTATTGTAACGTTGTAACGTATATTTTTCTAAAAGAGATGTTTACGTCTCGTTGTCTAACTGGCGCTAAGTCTGCTCTGTGGTTCACAGATATTATTCTATACTGTGGCACCGCATTCCTTTGCCGATTTTTTTCGCTCCGTTGCCGAATAAGCAGGCGGCCGGTAACGGTCGCGAGAATCATTCCAGACACTTAACGAGACCTACGTGACGTTCTTCTCGCATCAACTTTAAATTTTAAAACATTCATTTATTAGCGATCGTTGCTTATTACTATCATCATAAATAGTTTTTATAAACATTAGTTTGTATGTGGTAAACCCTACATATCTAGGGTCCAAATACACGGTTGGCCAACCCTTGTTCAGAATTACCTGGACGTCCTCCTGCTGCTTTGAAGACCTGGGAACTCCGCGGCCACTCCTCGCATTCTTGGATTTCGTCGCAGGGGAGTAATAGGCAAATCTACCTTCCACCAGATGAAGGAATTGTGACCGGTTCCTTACTCCGACCGTACAATAAATTTGTGTGCGTAAGGAAGATGAATCTTTCTTTTAATTGATTCCCTTAACGCCACAACATGAAACTACAAAACCGCGTACGGTTGGCAAAAACACTAAGAAGCTCACGGTGAGTGTGGTCGCGTAAGTGCCGCGAGGTGCGCGCAACCTCGCGGTGGCGCTGCTCACTAATTGCGATTTTCAAATAAAAATCTTGTACAGTTGCTAAGCGGCACAAAAACATATCGAGGTAAGTAAAAAAAAAAAGTTGTCATTTTACTATAACACACATTTGGGTCCGTTCTACTCTTAAAGTCCTTTCATTTGATACCCATATAGTGAAAATCGCAAAAAAATGTCAGTCGCCATGTTGGATCGGCGGCCATAGTGAAATTTTCGAAACGTCACTTATAGCGTGGTGTTCTACTCTTCAATACCTTTCATTTGATACCCATGAAGCATGGGTTGGAAAACAAAAGCGGTCCGCCATTTTGAGAGCGGCGGCCATTTTGAATTTTTTTCATTGTCTCTAACGCGGCTGTATTAGACTTGCAAAACCCTTTCATTTGATACCCATGAAGCATGGGTTGGAAAACAAAAGCGGTCCGCCATTTTGAGAGCGGCGGCCATTTTAAATTTTTTTCAATGTCTCTAACGTATCTGTATTAGACACTTAAAACCCTTTCATTTGATACCCATGAAGCCTGGGTTGGAAAACAAAAGCGGTCCGCCATTTTGAGAACGGCGGCCATTTTGAATTTTCATTAATGTCTTTAACGCGGCTGTCTTAGACTTGCAAATACCTTTCATTTGATACCCATATTGTAGGGATTACAATACAAATGATACTTGGCCGTTTTGGACCGGCGGCCATATTGTTTTTTTAACGTTGCCACCAATTGGCTTCGATAGAGCTGAAAAAATCATTTCATTTGATACCCATATCATCGTATCGGGATTGAAAACCGCGAGAATATAGCAAAAAGAGGATATTAAGGTCGAAAATTGGTGAAAAATTGTTTTCATTTAAGTCAAAACAAACTAAAAAACCGTGTGCAGTTTAAATTACACTAAGAAGCTCACGGTGTTTGTGGTCGCCTGAGTGCCGCGAGGTGCGCGCACCTCGCGGTGGTGTGATCTATCCCACTGCTGAAAAATAAAAATTGGCGGTCGGTTGAAATTGGTTTAAAATTGTATCCATGTAAGTCATATGAAACTGAAAAACTGCGTGCGGTTGCAAGCACACTAAAAAGTTAACGGTAAGTATGGTCGCATGAGTGCCGCGAGGTGCACGCACCTCGCGGTGGTGTGGTTTATCCCGCTAATGAAAAAAAAAATTTTGGCGGTCGGTCGAAAATTGGTGAAAAATTGTCTCCATTTAAGTCAAAACAAACTGAAAAAGCGTGTGCAGTTTAAAATACACTAAGAAGCTCACGTCGATTGTAGTCGCGTGAGTGCCACGAGGTGCGCGCACCTCGCGGTGGTGTGGTTTATCCCGCTAATGAAAAAAAAAAATTGGCGGTCGGTCGAAAATTGGTGAAAAATTGTCTCCATTTAAGTCAAAACAAACTGAAAAAGCGTGTGCAGTTTAAAATACACTAAGAAGCTCACATCGATTGTAGTCGCGTGAGTGCCGCGAGGTGCGCGCACCTCGCGGTGGTGTGGTCTATCCCACTACTGAAAAAATAAAATTGGGTCGTTCGAAATTGGTAAAAAATTGTCTTCATTTGTGTCACAAGAAAATAAAAAAGTTTGAGGGTGTAAATACTTAAAGAAACTCACGGCGCTGTTGGTCGCGTGAGTGCGGCGGTGGCGTTGCTACTATTGAGATTTTCAAATAAAATCTTGTACAGTTGCGAAGCGGTGCAAAAGCATATCGAGGTAAGTAAAAAAAAAAAGAAATTGTCATTACACTATAAATCACATTTGGAGTTCTACTCTTAAAATCCTTTCATTTGGCCGTCGGTCAAAAATAGGTGAAAATTTGTGACCATTTATGTCGCAAGAAAATAAAAAACTGTGTGAGGTTGTGAATACACTAAGAAGCTCACGGTGAGTGTGGTCGCGTAAGTGCCGCGAGGTGCACGCACCTCGCGGTGGCACTGCTCACTATTGCGATTTTCAAATAAAATCTTGTACAGTTGCAAAGCGGCACAAAAGCATATCGAGGTAAGTAAAAAAAAAAAAAAAAGAAATTGTCATTTTACTATAAATTACATTTGGATCCGTTCTACTCTTAAAATCCTTTCAATTTGATACCCATATTGTGAAAGTCTCGAAAAAATTTCAGTCGCCAAGATGGATTGGCGGCCATATTGAAATTTTCGAAATGTCACTAATGGCGTCGTGTTCTACTCGTCAAGTCCATTCATTTGATACCCATGTCGCATGGGTTGGAAAACAAAAGCGGTCCGCCATTTTGAGAGCGGCGGCCATTTTGACTTTTTTTCAATGTCTTTATCGTGGCTGTATTAGACACTTGAAACCCTTTCATTTGATACCCATGAAGCCTGGGTTGGAAAACAAAAGCGGTCCCCCATTTTGAGAGCGGCGGCCATATTGAACTTTATTCAATGTCTCTAACATGGCTGTATTAGACACCTAAAACCCTTTCATTTGATACCCATGAAGCCTGGGTTGGAAAACAAAAGCGGTCCGCCATTTTGAGAGCGGCGGCCATTTTGAATTTTTTTCATTGTCTCTAATGTGGCTGTATTGGACTTGCAAAACCCTTTCATTTGATACCCATGTTGTAGGGATTACAATAAAATGATACTTGGCCTTTTTGGACCGGCGGCCATATTGGTTTTTTAACGGTGCCGCCAATAGGCATCGATAGTGCTATGAAAATCCTTTTATTCCATACCCATGTCACCGTATCGGGATTGAAAACCGCGAGAATAAAGCAAAAAGAGGATATTAACCATTACAAAATGGCCGCCAGCGCCGCCGCCATCTTGAAAATGTCTAATGTCAAATTTTCCCAGTGTAGTAGAATAACCGCTCACCAATTGGCGGTAAATGCAGGCGCGCAACTGTCATCGGTTCGCGTCAAAAATTCGCAAATTCGCCGAAACCGAAATCTGCCACAGCGCCCCAGTGTTGCCATATATCTGGCCCAAAATGGTGGTAAAAATGATCAGCGAGGCCCGACCAACCCGGCCATGCGAGAAAAAATCGAAAAAACGCGATTTACGTTCTTCCCAAAATCTGGGAAATTACCCAAAATCGGGGTAAATTACCCCACCGATCACAATCTCCCACCGAGCACTACAAAAGGTCACCCGGGGTTGTCAGTCGAAAAACGCCGGTAACCCCGCGAAATCCGCGATTTAATTTTTTCAAAATTGCAACTTTTTACAAAATGACCGCCGGCGGCGCCGTCATCTTGAAATGTCGGAGTTTCGGATTTTTCCCAATATCTGCACCGTATACGGGGTGGGATGACGTTTGTCCCGCGTCTGCAGCTCACCCCGATCTGGGAGATCAATTCGGGTCAATTTCGGTCTGCGAAAAGTTTCCAACCTCCGTGAGAGGCCAGTGTTGCAGTGTAGAAAAATGAAAATACCAGAAAGTCATAGAGGCCCCGCCGACCTGTAGGCACGTGGTATGGAAAAAATCAAATAGTCGTTATTTCGATTTTCGCCTTTCGGGGCCCCTAGGGGGAAAACTACCAAAAATGGTAGAAATTTTCTCCCACCTGGCAACACTGATCGCCAAGCTCCACCCCCGCCCGGAACATTTCACCCCGGTCGGAGGCCGCCATCTTGGCGAAAATCCGTCCGAATATCGCGTCAAAATTGGCGATCCAAGATGGCCGCCGGCGCCGCCGCCATATTGTCTATTGCAGCGCGCCGCAAATTTTCCCGAAAGTCGAGGACAGTCCCGACCGCAGGAAAAAAAGAAAATCCCGGAAAAAAACAAAAACCGCGCCCGTCGACGGTCGCAAACACGGGTCGAAACGGGTTTTTCAGTCCAAGATGGCGGCGGCGCCATTTTGTTTTTTCGCAGTTTGACAGCGGCACCGCATGCCCGTCACAGTAGGGAACACCCCCACCAAACGCCATTAAAAACGGAGTCGATTTGGAAAAGTTGACATTTCGCGCCGGCCGCCATCTTGGATTTCAAAATCGGGCTTTATCCGGGTAGATTGGAAAAAAAATCTAAAAAATTCCACCTAAACATCAAAACACCCTAAACAACCTCTAAACACCCTAAAAACACCCCTGATCAGTGAGTCAGTCAGTCAGTGAGTCAGTCAGTGGTAATCGAGCTTTATATATAATAGACTAGACGTCGCTTGCTTGCCGCGGGGTGCAAGCACCCCGCGGTGGGGTGGTCCATCCCGGCTGTGTTTGACAAAAATTGTGGTCTGTCGAAAATTGGTGAAAAAAGTTTTCTTTTTTGTCAAAAAAAAGTAACTTGTATACAAAATTGTCTACGTTTGAAAATACACAAAGGAAGTAATGGCGTTCGTGGTCGCTTGAGTGCCGTGAGGTGCGCGCACCTCGCGGTGGTGTGGTCTATTTCACTGCTGAAAAAAAAAATTGGCGGTCGGTCGAAAATTGATAAAAAATTGTCTCCATTTGTGTCAGAAGAAAATAGAAAGTTTGTGCGGTCGTAAATACACTAAGAGCTCACGGTGAGGGTGGTCGCGTGAGTGCGCGAGGTGCACGCACTCGCTGGGGTGGTGTTTGGTCTAACACACTACTGAAAGAAAAAAATTGGCGGTCGGTCGAAAATTGGTGAAAAATGTCTCCATTTAAGTCAAAACAAACTGAAAATGCAGTGTGCAGTTTAAAATACACTAAGAAGCTCACCACGAGTGTGGTCGCGTTGAGTGCCGCGAGGTGCGCGCACCTCGCGGTGTATGGTATGGTCTATCCCACAACTGATAAAAAAAATTGGCGGTCAGTCAAAATTTGGTTGAAAATTTGTCTCCATTTAAGTCAAAACAAACTGAAAAACCGCGTGCTGCAGTTGTAAATACAATGAAAAACTCATGGTGCTGGT
>JAYEAL010000028.1:0-26776 GCA_036419045.1 Scirpophaga incertulas | reverse complement strand
AGCCTTCTGCTTAGCCATGATTAGGTTCTTGTCAATACTGGCCGGTCCCACTTTGGAGATTCGTGCCTTCTTCTAGCGCATATACCCTCACCATGGGGTAGCGCTAACCGTGCCTCTCCTGAGGTGCGGCGCTCTCGTCAATAAAGCCAGTAGGGTCAATAGGACCAAAGGCTAGGCTGAGTTTAGTCGGTAGGTCTGTGTAGTCGAGCCGTCTCGACAGTACCAGGAGTCCGAAATAATCAACGCATCCCTGCTTGCCTGTTGCGTTGGTATCCATGATGGATTCTCAGCCTCCTCTCCTGAGGAAAAAAAAAAAGATGTGATTTAGGCTAAGTATACATACCTTGGGTATGCGACCGTACACACGAAAATCGGAATGACATCAGGATCGTTGACTGATGTTTCGCGAATCGCGTCTATAGAGTCCAGTGCTGCGTTCAATAAAGATGTCTCGTTGGTCTGTCGACATAAAAAAAAAACAGTTTTCTTTAATTATTAATTAATAAATTTAAGGTATTCAAACCCTTTCGTTCGATTCCTCATCGAAATTGTTTATATATCGGCAATGTATGAAAATGATTCTACATTGCTGAATCATTCCCATATCTTTTGTAATTGCGAAACGAAATTGAATATCACTTTGGCTACGGACTTAATCAAGTAATCAAGAATACTGATTCTTTGCTAGAACTTGAATATTTCCACACGGGAACTTACCTCCGATCCCCGAAGCGTGATCGTTGGTCACGCGTATATGTGAGTTTTTCACAACGAAATAACGTTAAACAATATAGCAAAATCACCCTGCAACTTTGCCAAAGGCCTTGAATGAGAAACAAAATGCACAAAGCTTTTATTTTTGTAACCCTGAGGAAAATGCATTAAATTATCTTATTATTATAAATCTTTGTATCTGTGTCGCTTTAATTTTAATCAACGCTAATCGAGTTATTGCCTTCAAAAATATTAATAAAACCATTATACAAATATATATTGTAAAACAAATTAATCTGCACTATAAATATGAAATTAATTACGATAATATAATGTAGTTACAAGTATATTTTTTGAGTCACTGTCATTTATTACATATAATGTAATCTTTTCTTGGTGATGTATTTTTTTTATTTATAATATATCTGAAGTATATTTACCCACTCGGTGTAGTGATAAATTATTTGTTAATTTATGTATTACTAGCGACCCGCCCCGGCTTCGCACGGGTGTAGTGAAAAAATGGTTATGGCGGGTTATCCCTAAGAGATAGACATATACCATCGCGGACTTTTTTGTGGATTTTTGTAAGTTGTACAATACTGTAGTACATTATTTTGGTCTATCTCGTAGGGTTCAGCCAGCGTTTGCAATATAAGCGCAAAAAAACGTGCTTATTTACGACATCACATTAGAAACCTTTAAATTTTGTCAGTGTTTCTCTACTATGTTATGCATTTATTATACATACAAACCTTCCTTAAGAATCACTTTATCTATTAAAAAAAACCGCGTCAAATTCCGTTGCGTAGCTTTAAAGATCTAAGCATACATACGGACATACAGCGAAAGCGACTTTGTTTTATACTATGTATTGATGATTGATATAGCTTAATGTTAATTATAAACTGTTGCCATTGTAGTCTAGTCACTTTAGGGTTTCACCTCAGAATTCGAGATAATTAATAAGCTGGAAACTAGTATACAGCTTTATTTTGGCGTCCTAAATTTTTCACCGAGATTCACGGTTCACCTTGTATTACAGTCTGTATGCCTGAGCATTGGGTGCTCTCCGCCCTCTATCTCGAAAAGGGTTGAGCGTATAGAAAAAAAGTTAGAGAAAAGTTGTGGCAAATTTTTTATCTTGAATTTTCATTTTAGGTGTTGAAGTGACCTCGAATAAGTACGACGCAGACACGAGATAATATGAGACTTTTGAGACAACTTTTAGAACGCCAAAAGAAAGCTGTATACGAGTTTCCAGCTTATTATCTCAAATTCCGAGGTTGGCCTCTCAGACTGGACTATTGCCAAAACTAGACGCAAATTAAAAGTATTTTTTTTAATACAAGCTTTTATTAAATGCGCTAAAACGAACAAAATAAACTTTTACATATAAAAGCTTGTCGCGAGATTTACTTACTTATAGAATACTTTTAACGACAAGCTTTTATATGTAAAATTTTTTTTTTGTTCTTTTTAACGTATTTAATAAAAGCTTGTATTTAAAATATTTTTTTATTTTTAGTCTATTTTCCGACTAAAAACCAAGTTTAGCAAACCCTTTCATTCGATACCCATATTGTAGGGTTGCATTATAAATAATTGGTCCACCATCTTGGGAAAGTCTGCCATATTGGATTAAGAGTGACGTCACATTATTTATCGAGGTGTTCTTTGCAAGCCCTTTTATTTGATACCCATATTGTAGGGGTAAAATTTCAGCTCAATCGGAGACCGGGAAGTGGGTCAAATTAAGATTCCAAGATTTTCTTACATAGTTATAAGTGAAGCTAATATAAAAGCTTGTAAAAAAGAATAATTTAAATCGGTTTACACGAAAATGTTGCGATGTACCAAACGTAAAAAATTCCAATTGAGAAACTTTGAGGTCGATTCAAAATCAAAATCAAATCAAAATAATATTTATTCAACATAGACCTTTACAGGCACTTATTGACGTCAACAAACAAAATAAAAAAAAAGTTGAAATAAAAAAAAACAAAAACCTTGTTCGTACGTACGAATAAGGAAAAAAAAAAAGAAAAAATATATTGACTCGACACCTGTTCGGAAATTGGGAGAGCCTTCTCGACAAGAACAGGCAAGAAACTCTGAAGGTCTATTTTTTTTCTCCTCTTTTCAATGTTAATAATTATAATATTACTAGCTAACCCGTGCCCACTTCGTTGGGCATAATACTAATATCCCCGAAGCGAGCACGAACGCGAAACGAATTAAACCCGAAGCCATCGCGCTCCGTACGTTACCCGTTTTTTCACCCATTTACTTTGCAAAACGGACTACCACGTAAAAGCCTTTTTATTTTTCGGATTTTAATATAACCTATGACACTCAGCAACATTGTGTCTTTTTATTGGTGAAAAAATTTTTAAAATCGGTTCAGTAGACCCCGAGATTACCCTTTACAATTTACAAACACACAAACTTTACTTCTTTATAATATTAGTATAGATAATATAAAAATACAATATAGTATAAGATACAATCATACCTAATACGATTACAGTCGTATGTATGTTTACATACACATAAAATAATACAATATTATAAATAACTAGCGACCCGCCCCGGCTTCGCACGGGTGCAGTGAAAAAATGGATATGGTGGGTTATCCCTAAGAGATAGACATATACCATCGCTGACTTTTTTGTGGATTTTTGTAAGTTGTACAATACTGTAGTACATTATTTTGGTCTATCTCGTAGGGTTCAGCCAGCGTTTGCAATATAAGCGCAAAAAAAACGTGCTTATTTACGACATCACATTAGAAACCTTTAAATTTATCAGTGTTTCTCTACTATATTATGCATTTATTATACATACAAACCTTCCTTAAGAATCACTCTATCTATTAAAAAAACCGCGTCAAAATCCGTTGCGTAGTTTTAAAGATCTAAGCATACATACGGACATACAGCGAAAGCGACTTTGTTTTATACTATGTATTGATTGATGTTGTTACGAAACATGGCTCTATGAACAGATTAAAAAGGAAGGATACTCACAGCCGACAAATCGAAGTCATACAGCGGACGCAGGCACAACGCGCACGCCTTTCTGTAGTCGAGTGCGCGTTCGATGCAAGTGCGGCAGTAGGTGTGGCCACAAGGAGTAGTCACTGGACGTGTGTAAGTGTGGAAGCAAAGTACACACTCCAGATCATCTGTATGCAGCCAGCTTGCGGCCGCCTGGTAGCGCACGGAGCGAAACAGATAGCGGGTAAGGTTCCGCTGCTCATGGTGGCTGGACAACACGTTTATAATCTGTGGAAGAAGTATCATTATATAACAAACTAGCTTTCTGCCCGCGGCTTCGCCTGCGTGGATTTCGGGATTGGGTCTATAGAGGGTTAATGGTCATAGCTTTAGCCACGGCTACATATCCGCGGAGGTCTGTTTATGGCGCGAAGATTTTATCGGGCTTCCCGTGGGACTATCCGTTTTTCCGAGATAAAAAATACCGCAAAACCTTGCTCAGGAATCACTCTATCTATTGATGAAAACCGCATGAAAATCTGTACAGTAGTTTTTGAGCGAAGCCTTTATTGCGCATCCCGTGGGATCTGTCGATTTTCCGGGATAAAAAGTTGCCTATGTTACTCGGGGATAATGTAGCTTTCCAAAGGTGAAAGAATTTTTGAAATCGGTCCAGTAGTTTCGGAGCCTATTCATTACAAACAAACAAACAAACAAGTTTTTCCTTTTTATAATATTAGTATAGAAAACTAGAGGTTGTGGACAAATATATTTTATAACAGGATTCCACATAGTGTAGCTGAATTGCCTTTTCATAAGTTCCAGGTACATGTTAAAAAGACGCTAATGAGTAAGGGCTGACAAAATCGATGATTATTTAAATGATACCTATGCTTGGTGCTGATTTGAAGATATTACATTCTAAATTGTAAATATTTCTTTTCCCGTATAAATTGTAAACACATATAAATACATTGTATGATAACGACATAATTTATTGTAAATGTTGTTATTACTTTTGATAAAGCTGATAAGTTTCTTGCGCCCATTCTTCTTATCAGCTAAAAATACGTCCTCAATGGGTGCTAGGGGAAAAAAATTGGACGATTCAAAAGAGCTTTCTATGAAGTCATATTTGTATAATGTTGATTATGATTTTAATTTTTTTGATTTTGATTTTTAACAAATATAAATTTCCGAGTGTAACTACAGTGTAATTGCCACACTAAAAAACCTCACGAATTCTTTTTTTTTTATCATCACCCCACACTTAGATTCTTATCCTGTGTCGTGGGTGCAGTCACAAACATAAAAATCTGACATGCACAAACATCTAAACAGGAACAACTTTTTGTAGGTCACACAAAATATCTGTTCCGTGAAGGAATTGAACACGTGACCCTTGCGTAGTATCCAAGCAAAAGTGTCTGAATAACTTTAAAATACTATATTACTTTTTATACGTACATTACATTGTATTTTGATATTTTAAGACTATTAAAACTTATAGTGTACTAAACTCTCAAGCTCATTGTACTACCTTTTGACGTCGTTTACCAAGTTTCTTTATTACATCGAATGTAGATTCCGAATAAACACATTTAAATTATTTAATCCTGTGTCCTCGCTAATTATAATTCTTAAAAATGAGTAGTCTAGAGTTGCCTGGAAGAAATCTCTCTGAGAGATAAGTCCGCCTTTGGACTACCTTGCTTACTACTACTACTTGCCTTGTTACCCATTAGTATGTATTTTTGTTCTATAAAGATATTACATACATTCAAACTTCAAATGCAGTTCAGTTTCAGGTGCAACTCCAGTGCTACTTACGAGTATCAACTATATCAATTCACCATCATCTTCAAATAATATATCTTTCCGGTAAGTGGCAAAAGCATGGCCCAATTGGACCATGGCGAGTGAGTGACGTCACATATAGCGATGTGCCGAGTCCGGTTTGACTCGTGTCAGACTCGATTCCTGCTTTGGACTCGCCTACTCGAATACCAATTTATTTTGATTCGAGTACGCTGGACTCGATTCTGGTACTCAAGCCAGGAAGAATCACTTCGTACTCGCTAACTCGATTTTATTTACACGAGTCCTACTGACTCGAGTATAGTATTCAAGTTAACTCGCTTGTACTCGCAAATTGTTTACATAAGCAATGAAGTGGTGAAGGCCTAATATTACAAACAAGTTTAAACCTGCAACTTTTTGTTTTGATTTTGGCCTAAAATCGGACTCTAGTTCTGGACTGGACTGGATGGAGTCTAGGAATCAGACTCGAGTATAGAAATATTCGAATACCAAACATAGAATTCGAGTACTAGGCTCGAATCAGGGAATCGAGTCCTGTTTCGAATACTTATCACCGTTTCGATAGAAAATAATTTTTAATGATAACTCCTATTTCGAATAATGTACGGATAAAAATATAATAAAAAGCTTCACGTATAAAACGCTTTTTCAACACACTTCCTCATAAAGTGGCTCTAATCCCATGGCAATTAGGCACATAATGACACCTATAATCAAACTGTGACTTTTTCATTACTATTATTCACGAGTGAGTAATAGTTTTTTTTTAATATTATTGGTTGAGTTACGCTTACATTTGCGCTAAAAAGCTATCCGCGAAAAGCCCAAAAAAAAAGAAAACTAATTAATTTTTCCCGCCATTACGAAACATTTTTCACAACTCGTCTCGTTTTCTCTTTTGAAGTTATTTAGTTAGTTATTAATTAAGATGTCTGCAAATACAATTTATGAAGAAAATGTTTTTTTTATTTAAGTATTACTTTATTCAGAAGTGTGTTGAAAAACGTTGTATGATACACGTGTGTATTGATGATTACCGTCGTAGCTCAGACAATTGTATTCGAATAACAACAATAATTTATCTAGGTGACAAAGTCGTAACATATTGTAGTAATTTCCACACCAGAAGCTGTTTTATATCCTCGTAATAGCGACGGACAGATGCCAGCACATCAACCTGCTACAAAATGTAATTTTTCTCTAATTGCACTTGACACCGATGTCCTGTAGGTACGTACACACAGACAGACATTATTTATGTAGCTCGTATTTTATAATAAATGGAAAATCACCACCAACCATATTTAAATTAATTCTCATGATTTATTTAAATATAGCAGGTGAAAAAGAGAGATTGAGAAGACCGGAGTCTTCGAATAGCCCAGCTCCCATTACCGCCGCCATAGTAATTGAATTAGCTGAATTGATTTTGATAATAGTTCGAGGATTGGGCAGTAATGTTCAGTAATGTTGGATAATGTTGGATAACGTTGGATAATGTTGACCACAGTAAAATATTACTTGAGTAAGAGAAAACAAGATATAAAGCGGACGATGAAGAATGCACGATATATTAACTAACACTACCAATTTTTCTGAACATTTATTTAAGTTTTAGTTTAAGATATTCATTATTAACTTCAACTTTGCAAATTCATTAGTTACTAATTCATCATCGTCATCCGGAAGGGTTGATTTGCATATAGTTAAACAGTATTCCAACGCAGTACTAATATAGCCCTGCAACATTGTAAGAAAAGATTGCACCATTAACAGGCCTTTCTGGGAACCCTACGCAAAGTTTTGCAAATTCCTGAGCGCCGAGACCGTTTAGTTTCGAATATCCGACGACTAGTGCGAACATGAGACGGCATGGCATCGCGAACAAAAACATTCAACTAAATGGCAATAATGGAATAGAAAATAGGCTGGGCGTGCTTTTGGTGCAGGCGAGACTCCACACAGCGTGCGTGCCGACTGGTCCCACCAGATGCGATATGCAAATGTAACAACAAAATTCTGTTTCAAAAATATTAACTATAAACAATATGAAAATAATCTTATGTATGGGAGTGCGTGTTGGCTGCAGCAATTGTAGGTTGGAAATAAAACTTGAGAGCATTGAGACGATGAAGCATATAAATGGTTTGGTAGAAATAAAATACGGTGTGTATAAAAATCTATACTAATATTATAAAGAAGTAAAGTTTGTGTGTTTGTATATTTGTTAAATTGTAGGGGGTAATCTCGGGATCTACTGGACCGATTTTAAAAATTCTTTCACCAATAGAAAGCCACATTATTGCTGAGTGTCATAGGCTATATAAAAACCCGAAAAATAAAAAGGATTTTACGTGGTAGCCCGTTTTGCAAAGTGAATCGGGGAAAAAACGGTCGAATGAAAGCGTTTCTTACGAATGCTGCCTTAACTATGAAAGATATATTTTTGAGTTCTAGAGAAAAAATGTGGAGCTTGAAAATGCCTACAAAAAAGTCAACGACTGCATATGTCTAACTTTTATATTTAAATTACAAAAAGTATATTTTTTAACATTAGCATAGACAATTTAATTTTTTATATTAATAATATAATTCAAATCATTAGGTCATATTTATTAGTCATATATTCCGAAAAATTATGAATCTATGAAAACAAGTAAACTCATCGTCATAAGTGTGAAGGCCAAAGCAGCGGACGGCGCGCGATGGCTTCGGGCTTAATTCGGTTCGCGTTCGTGCTCGCTTCGGGGATTATTAATATTATGCCCAACGAAGTGGGCACGGGTCAGCTAGTACTATATAAGCACGTAAAATTTCGCGCGCTTAACAGATTTCTCTTGTACAATAAATGTTACGGGACATTTGAAAACATTAATGGATTTCTTCTTATCGTATTTTATATTTATTTATTTTATATATATTTATAAACGTAAACATTGTTAACAGGTAAAACTTTCCTAACTGTATATTATATTGACACAACGAAATTCTGTATCACATCTCAATTTGAATTTAACTTAACAGCAAATTTGTCGACAATGTTCGAAAATTCTAACAAGATGAAACACAATAAAGCTTTATGAACGATTTTGATTTGAGTCGGAGCAAAATAAGTTAGTCACTCGAAGAAATGAAAAATGCTGAATGAAAAATATATAAATATATAAATGAATTAATATATAAATAATGCTTTGTTTCTAAAATTTCATATTGATATGCGTTTCTGAATAATAATGTATCTATATATTATATTATGTAGATTTAGTTGAAAGAATCATCCGCGAACATTTTACTGAAAGCTTGCTGGAACAATCTGTTAAACTTAAAAGGAAAAACTATCAAACGATTTTATCTGGTAATTGTATTAACCTATTGCTACAAAAAAGAAAAACACCTTTTTTCTCGAACGAATATATAGAATTATTTGTAAATCCTAATACATAAATAACATATTGTATATGTGTGTTTTGTTTCTACTTAATAGCCTATTATCTTATAGCCTAAAACTACACTCAATAAAAAGCTTGCGTTATTTATTTTTAAGGTTAATCCTGCATGGGGAGTTTCTCACTTCTTAAGGGAGTACATTCCACAATAGAATGGACTGAAGAAAAAAGTTGGAGTGTACCGTCTTAGAATGGTAAGGGAGGCATTTAAGGAGGTTATTAGAGGTAGAATCTCTAATGCTCTATGGAATTATGTACATCCCATAGAGCATTAGGTATTAAAAATGGGAATTGAAGTAACTAACACTAATCAATAAAGCTCTTGTAGATATGCGCTCTCGGATAAACTACAAATGATGTAACATATAAAAAAAATATTATTGAATAAAATATCAGCGTAAATCAACATATTTTACAAATTCATATTAATATATGAGCTTACGCGTGCTCTTGCAACAGTAAACCTGTACAGTATAGCGTTGCATAATTTTGTTGCAATGCTTCCAAAATATGTGAAAAGAAAACAAGCCGACTGGAAAGGAAAAACAAACAACTAGTTCGAACAGTGAAAATACACGTACATTAGTTGCGCCAACATTGGCGCGTTTACGTTTGGAGCACGCACGCATTGTGTTGTAAGCGTAGACATGGATAAAATTGAGAATGTCCGAAAAAAATAGGATATTTGGATACTGGCGAAAAGGCGAACTTACTTATATATTTTTAATTTCATTGACAGACAAGCACCTGACCGTCACCTTAGAACTTATATGTGGTTCTATTAGTTGGGGAGCCCAAGCGGGGATTTTTGAAGGGACTCGGGAGAGAGAAAATTATATAGGGAGAATCCTTGCATCCTTTAAAGTATCTCTATCGAGTATGAACCCTTCATATGGTGGGATTAGTAAAAAAAACGATTTTTAGAAAAACTCGAGCGCGTCAGGGGCTTGGGGGAATATTGGATCACTTTTACGTGGAGATTGAAGGGAACCATTGGATCACTTTTACGTGGAGATGAAGGGAACCATTGGATCACTTTTACGTGGAGACTGAAGGAAACCATTGGATCACTTTTACGTGGAGATTCAACGGAACCATTGGATCACTTTCACGTGGAGATCGAAGGGAACCATTGGATCACTTTTACTTGGAGCTTGAAGGGAACATTGGATGACTTTCACGTGGAGATTGAAGGAACCATTGGATCACTTTTACGTGGAGCTAGAAGGGAACATTGGATGACTTTCACGTGGAGATTGAAGGGAACCATTGGATCACTTTTACGTGGAGATTAAAGGGAACCATTGTATCACTTTCACGTGGAGATTGAAGGGAACCATTGGATCACTTTGACGTGGAGATGAAGGGAACCATTGGATGACTTTCACGTGGAGATTGAAGGAAACCATTGGATGACTTTTAGGTGGAGATTGAAGGAAACATTGGATGACTTTTACGTGGAATTAAAGAAGAACATTGGATCACTTTTACGTGGAGCTTGATGGGAACACTGGATCACTTTTACGTGGAGATTCAAAGGCGAACATTGGATCACTTTACATGGAATTTAATGAGAACATTGGATCACTTTTACGTGGAATTTAACGGAACATGGATCACTTTTACGTGGAATTTAAAGGGAACATTGGATCACTTTTACGTGGAATTTAAGGGGAACATTGGATCACTTTTATGTGGAGCTTGATGGGAACACTGGATCACTTTTACGTGGGGCTTGAGGGGAACATTGGATCACTCTTAGCTGGGCCTTGAGGGGAACATTAGATGACTATTACAAGGAGTTGTTTTTAAGAGATATTAGAATAAGGCTTGGATATCTTCAATGCGTATTGAAGAAAGTTCTATACTTACGACGCAGGTACGATGCTAACTACAAGAGAAGGTCCAAGATTACTTGAAAATTGTTTACACCAAAACACTACAAAATAGTTAATGCAACCATTTAATGCCTACCCAATGAAACTAGTTTTGAATGACACCAACTATATTCGAATGATCACATTGAAAGTACAGATAAGCATGAATGTACAAGTGATTCTAGCTTATCTGTAATGTCATATGAATGAAACTAATGAAGCCGGATACCGTGATGTCACATGAACCTTCAAAGGGATCACGTACCTTTGACAAGATGTTGAGTGCGACGCGTGATATAGGCTCAGCGGAAGCCCCCACGCGCGCTAAATGCGGCGCTGCGTCGTGAACCGCCCGAAAGACAGCAGACGACGTGCATACTCGAAGTGCCCCTGTGACGCCACATAAAAATGTACCATTACGATAATGTTGAACATGCAAACGACGCGATTTTACCCTTGTAGCTGTCATCAATCTGGCCGGGATTGGGACGACCAAGATATGGGAGACATTTTAGGTACACTGCAACAGGTTAGATAACCGCAGCTTAGTAGAAAACCGTCTCGTTATTGAGTGATGAGACTGACCTATAAAGTCATATCTCTTTAATAAAAAAATATCTGAATGAGTAAACTACTGTGACAGAAAAAGAGACGTATTGTTCATTCTTACAAAGCATGGGATGGGATGGGGGATTCTCGATGGGATCCCATAATCACCTCATTAGAATATCGTTAATAAAAGCTGCGACATATTTAGTTAACGTTTGATTTACAAAATCGAGGCCCTAGATTTTAGAAAGAAAGAAAGAAATATGCAAGAAGAGCAATATATATATATATATATATATTATATATATATATATATATATATATATCTTACTAGTATATTATTAACGCTAAAGTAACTCTGTCTGTATATGAGTTACTTATTCACGCTTAAGCTACGAAACGGATAAATTAATGAAAATTGATACAGAGATATTCTAAGAAAGAAAAAAGAAAGGCCTGGGATACTTTTAAAGTGAAGGAAGAGCAGTAAAGAATTATTAGATATAATGGCGAAAAAGAATTTATCATTTTTAAAGTTAGAAACCTATATTTTGGGTTGTTGATTAGATATGTGTAAAATTGTTATTATTTTTTTTTTTATTAGGCGTTGAAACATTTTTTAGGCTCCTAAACTCTGTAGTTCGGGAACTTCTACTCGTATCTTAATAACCGGTTATGACAAGTTAGTGTAGTTATAATTTTAATATTTTTCGAAGGGAATATTTCCTACGATAAAATCTGATAAAACTAAAGGGTTCTGATGCAATTAGGTTATGGGGTGGTTAAACATCTGGAAAATGTCAATTTTCACCAAATTTATATACCTAATGTGTATTTTTTAATAAATAATCTTTAAGAATATGATTAGGACAACGATTGTTGAATTGTTTTCGGTGGTTTTATAAAAGAACATAGTTAACATAATGTATTAAAATAGAAATAAATTTGTAATATTTCCATTTTATAACAGTAATTACGTGAATTTTCGTTTGGGTGTACCCATCTAAAATGACGTTTCAAACTAAAACCAAAAGTTCATCCTGACGTGTGCAGTCTGTCAATAATTATTCGAAGCTAACTCATGTTCATATCACGTTTAAGCCATTAAATCAAAACTCTAATGGTTTCGCTCTAAATCTAATTAGCTTTCCTTTGATCGTTCAGTTACCGTGTGGTGTACATAGATACATGGCTGCCGTTACCGGTAATCGAAATTGGAACTGCATGCGCATTTGACTGGAGTTAAGTTCCTCTCTCGAGATCCTCGATTAAATTGCATGATGCTTGTAATTACACTGCTCGCATATGATTCTGTTCAGGGTTCTGTAGCCTAATGACAAAAATCGGAAGCCTTATGGATTCGTCATGACTGTCTGTCTCTCTGTCCATCCGTATACGTTACTGCGTTACGTTACTGCGGCCCGCCTGTGGAATAAGTTGCCTGAGAGCATTCGTGATAGTCGATCTGTGGAAAACCTTCAAAGTTAGACTGAAAGAGCATTTTTTATCGCAACTTGAGTCGAACAATTAATTAGTCATGTTTATATGTAGGTATGTTAATATGTATATATATTTATAGATATGTGTATGTGTGTATGTATATATATATTATATTGATTATTAATATAATATTATTGTTATATATACTGTTATTTATGTATTTATAGTAATAGATGTAGTTAGTAATTTTTTAAGTAATTAGTTTTGCTTTGTTTTGTTGTAGTTGTAAATTTTCTATACTTTGTTGCATTTTAAGTAGTATCCGCAATTATGACTAAAATCCCAGTTAGGTTGGCTGGAAGAAATCACTATTAGGGATAAGTCCACCTATGTACATATTTTATATTTAATGTTATTTCCTGTGAAATTTTTTATGTGCAATAAAAGAGTTATATATGTCACAGCCATTTTTCTCCGAAACTATAACAACTATACTGTTGAAACGTGGTAAGTAGATGTATTCTGTGAACCGCTTTAAGATTTTCACACAAAAAAGTAACAAAAACTGTGGTATCCCATATTTGAAAATAAAACCCAAAATTTTTTTTTCATGAAAACCATTTGTCATTTTTTTCTAAACTGAATAGTTTGCGCATAAAACACTTTCAGAGTAGTAAAATATGTGCTCCCGCCCTCCCTGTAACTTCGGAGATACGAGAATTAAAACGAAAAAAAATCCAACGAAAATTAGATTGAACGAGAACTAGTACCTAGTTTTTAAATAACAAAACGTAAGTGTTACTTGTCTACTACTAGTTTTGAATTAATCATAGGCAAGACCAACTTGCACACACGGTAAAATTCAATTGTATAAGCGGGTAGTTAGTTATTTACACAAAAATAAAAGCCTGATAAAAAATATGTTACAGCACATGACGTGCAGTTTGAGTGATTACATACAGTGCCTGATTAACCCTTAGGCTAATTATAGATAAATAAATAAAAAGTTTATTTAGCTCACACAATGAAATTAAATACAATTTATATTGAAAAAAAAGCAACAAAAAAGTGAAGCTAAAAGGCCCGGGCTTGCCGATTAGCTTGCCCCTACGAGCAACACCGATTTTCAGCCCTCGCCTTAGGAGGTATGCCGAGGAATTATATTATTAGCACTTACAAGGCTCAATTATAGTAACTATATTTACAGTTTTATTAAATTAACAATGACGCAAAAGATTACACATTTTGTGACATAAAAAAGAAAATTATTAAATAATTGTACAGGATGCTGCAATATACTCTAAAAGATAAAAAAGGAAAAAAAATGTACATGACGATTATCTTATATATAAAAATGAATCGCAACATGTGTTGGTAAGCTCATAACTCAACAACGCCTGGACCAATTTGGCCAATTCTTTTTTGTTAATGTTCGTTGAAGTTCAAGGAGGTTTTACAATGAGGAAAATTCGAATAATTATCGGAAATACCCTAAAACAGCCCTTTTATTTTCCCATGCAAACGTTTTCTAACTAAAACGTACAGTCGAATTGAGCTTTATTGTTATTGTATAAAGTTCATATTGCAAGCACTCACTGTTGTCTAAGCAATGAAGGTGTGTTCCTAACATCAAAGAGTCAATTTGCGCTTTATTAACGTTACATATAGTTGAAATTCAATCATATCTATCAAAACAGTGTGCGTGCGTGCGTTGGAGCACAGAATACATCGTTGGAGGATTTAATGTCACGTTCCAAAATTGAATAGCCACAAAATGTAATAGGTCATTTAGACTTTTTTTGCGATTTGGTTGGCTATGCGACATTATCTATAAAATAATTAGGAACAAAAAACTGCCACTGTACAAATCTTTTTGACAGGACGAAGTCTGTCGGGTCCGCTAGTTGAATATATTAATGTTAGATAAAGTTGTCTGAAACGTCAAGCAAAACCAAATTATAAACTAAAAATAATGTCCGATGAGACGAGGAGAGTCTCAGCCTCTCCTCCTCTATCCTTTATCCAGAAGGCAAAAATAACCAACTAATTATTTACAGAAAACAGTAGATATTTTATTGTGTGCTTGCCAACTATAAACGCTGTACTGTAACATTCCCTCTTGCAATTATATCTTCATACATAAGGGTTGTTATTAGGTATTAGGCAAGAGAAGCAGAGGTAGACCAGTGGAAAGATGGCTTGACAATGAAACTGAAATAGCGGGAAATAACTGGAAGGAAGAGGCAAATGATAGAAACATCTGAAGAAAAATGGAAAAGGCCTTTTCTCTGTAGAGAGGTCCTTGTTAATAAAAGTTATATAATATGTATGTAATTTAATAATATAATATTATATGTATTATAATTTCAATCAAATGATCCTAACCAAATTCCAATTTAATTTTAATGTAATAATATATTTGCATGTAAAATCAATTTATTGTAATAATAATTTTAGTATTTTTGAATCGAATATCATGCGAAAAATTGTAGTGTATTTTATTAAGTATTAAATGAGGCTTTTATTATATATAAGGTTGTTATTATTGCTGCTGAATATCTGAATATATTGTTAAGACGACTTTTGTATCAGCCGCCCGCCCAATCCCCAACGATGTACATGGATTTGCTTCCTATTCGTAAAAGTTGCAGTTAGGTTAAGGATCTAGTCCAAAAATGGTACGTTTGCATTTAAAATAATCCTATATGTGTCAATCATCGGAAGTCACGTGAAACCCAAAGTAACGCTACGGAATCGCCGTAAATTACTAAACGGGTTAATATGTACAAAATATAGTATAGGAAAATTCTAACGCCTGAGGAAAATGCATTAAATTGCATTCCCCGGCTGTGGCGAGCCGGCGGTTATGTGGGGCTCACCTCCCCAGAAGGGGGAGGCTTACCCACTAAAAACCTCAGGGATGGCCTTCAGCCTTCAGGCATGTAGGGAGCCCCAGGGAACGCCAAGCGACATCCGGGAACCCCCAGCCTCCGCTCCCCTGCCGATACAGGGGAGCCCTTCTCGGGGGAGGCTACAATACCTCCCTCGATTTCCACCACCAACGACGCTCCCGGCCACGGAAGGGGCGTAGGGAACAGGCTACTATTGAATGCGATAAAACTATATATTAATACGTTAATTTTAAATGTAAATACTTGAAACAAATTTTATAGGCTTTTTACTGAATACAATATTCAAATCTTTGCCCTATAGAGAGGGTTAAAATAAGGACGGTGACTTCGGCAAAAAAATCAATGCCATTGATATTGAAATACAGAGAATTAAAAATCCCATGTAACGCAGTGCAAACTTAGCTGCACATAAGTTTCATCAATTTATCATTAATATAATACTAGCTTTCTGCCCGCGGCTTCGCCTGCGTGGATTTCGGGATTGGGTCTATAGAGGGTTAAGGGGCGTAGCTTTTGCCCACGGCTATATATGCGCGGAAGTCGGTTTTATGGCGCGAAAGTTTTATCGTGCTTCCCTGGGGACTATCCGTTTTTCCGTGATAAAAAATACCGCAAAACCTTGCTCAAGAATCACTCTATTGATGAAAACCGTATGAAAATCTGTGCAGTAGTTTTTTGTGGGATCTGTCGATTTTTCCGGGATATAGAGTAACTTATTATTTAATCCGGACTTTTATCTTTACGTGTGCAAAATTTCAAAGCAATCGGTCAGTAGTTACGGCGTGAAAGCGGAACAAACAAACAAACAAACTCACTTTCCGATTTATAATATTAGTTAGGATTAATTGCACATTAGATATTTCATTATAGATACATATCTACACTACGAGTATTATAATATTGTACAGAGGAAAGATTTGTATTTCTGTATTAAACGAATAAACTCAAAAAGTACTGGACCGATTTTAATAATTCTTTCTTCATTAGAAAGCTGCATTTATCACTGAGTAACATAGGCTATATTTAGTACTAGATTACTATAGAAACCTTTAGAAATTCTTATCAAAACCAACCGAAGGTGTAAAAAAATTAGTTCATAAAATGTCTTTCATCGCAATACGCTGCGAAGAGTAATGTGTGAAGCCGGGACGGGCCGCTAGTACTTTATAGATTACTAGCGGTCCCGACAGACATTGTCCTGTCAAAAAAAATGTAGTGGCAGTTTTTTGTTCCCTACTTATTTATAGATAATATCGCTTAGCCAATCAAATTGCAAAAAAGGTCAAATGAACTATTACATTTGTCACTATTCAAGTTTGGAACGTGATATTAAATCCTCCAACGATGTATTCTGTGCTCCAACGCACACACGCATACTGTTTTGACAGATATGATTGAATTTAAACTTTATATATAAAGCAAATCGACTCTTTAATGTTAGGAAGACATCTACATTACTTAGACAACAGTGTGTGTGCTTGCTATATGAACTTTATGTAATAACAATGAAGCTCAAATTGACTGTACATTTTTAGTTAGAAATCGTTTGTATGGGAATGATGGGCTATTTTAGGATTTTATGATAATTAAATTCGAATTTTCTAAACCATCCTTGGAACTTCAAGGGACATTTAAAAAAGAATTGGCCTAATTGGTCCAGGCGTTGCTGAGTTATGCGCTTACATACACATTTTGCGATTCATTTTTATATATAAGATAATGGATAGTAGGTACTAATTCTACTTCACTGCGTTTCCGCTAGAGGCGCTGTTTAAGTATCCATACATTCTCATGGTAGCCGTGCTGTACCTGTGGAGTCATTGGCACTCGGCTGCTGTGATACGGTATCAGGCGCTGGTCTAGTATCAGAGAGGTTGAATCCACGGCGCATCCAACGCAGCAGAGCGATGTCATTGTCAACGTGCATGGCTTCTGCTAACAAAAATAATTAATTCAGACCAACCTCACATCAGCTCCAATTATTAATACTACATTAGTAAATTTTAGCAATCAATACATAAATAATAACCATAAATTAACGTATGAAATGACTGTTCATTTCTTACTTTCTAACTTAATAGTTTTTTTATTAATTGGGTACACGCCATTTTTTTAAATTCTATATATAACTAGCGGACCCGACAGATTTCGTCCTGTCAAAAAGATTTGTACAGTGGCAGTTTTTTGTTCCTAATTATTTTATAGATAATGTCGCATAGCCAACCAAATCGCAAAAAAAGTCTAAATGACCTATTACATTTTGTGGCTATTCAATTTTGGAACGTGACATTAAATCCTCCAACGATGTATTCTGTGCTCCAACGCACGCACGCACACTGTTTTGGTAGATATGATTGAATTTCAACTAATATATGTAGCGTTAATAAAGCGCAAATTGCCTCTTGATGTTAGGAACATGCCTTAAATGCCTTATTTTCCCATGCAAATGTTTTTTAACGAAAACATTTGCATGGGAAAATAAAAGGGCTATTTCCGATAATTATTCGAATTTTCCTCATTGTAAAAACCCTCCTTGAACTTCAGCGAACATTAACAAAAAAGAATTGGCCAAATTGGTCCAGGCGTTGTTGAGTTATGAGCTTACCAACACATTTTGCGATTCATTTTTATATATAAGAAGATAAGAGTACTCCTTTGACTGAGAAATATTGTAGAACCAACAGTATACCTGCGCCTATTACTTTTGAAGATACAACGACATGTTTGCGGCGCTGTCGCGGATTGCTCCATACTAAAAGCACTGCAATTGTGACATCATAATTAAGTAAGCTCGCCTAATTTGTATGAGCTTACAAGCAAATATCAAAATAACTTTGTTATTTGTACGTTTATAGGTATACTTTCTATATAAAAAATGTTACATTTAATGAGTGAATGCTAGAAATGTGTTCGTTTTATTAGAATTGCGTAAATAATAATTGCACATTTTTTTGAAATCTAAAAACAATAGAAATAGAAATTTTATCTGAAATTTCTATACTGACATACTTTCATGAGATATAATTTGCTCAAATCAGATTATCCCAACTAATATTATAAATGCGAAAGTAACTCTGTCTGTCTGTCTGTTACGCTTTCCCGCTTAAACCTCGCAAACCGATTTTGATGAAATTTAATACAGACGATGAAGGGGTTGAAATAGAGTTTGAAAGTTTGTATGGGATTTGTTAATTTTAAAAGATAAAACCATGAAATTTTATATTTAAGCAATTGATAAGAAATCATTAAACATTAGCTCTAGCATTTTTCAAATTTCGTCCAGCTAGCGGGTGAAATAAGGGTTGAAAATTAGTATGAAAGCTCGTCAAATATCACGTCATAAGAAACAAAAAAATCGTTTGTTCTAGCATTTTGAAATTTTTATCAGGTGGGGTTGATATAAGGGTTGAATTGAAGATAAAACCATGAATCTTGGTACCTTAGACATAAGGGACTAGGTTTGACAAAAACTAATTTCACACGAGCGGAAGCTAGTTATAATATAAAAACGGCAATAATCAGTTGTAGTCATCTAAACTATTGCCTAATTATAGTTATTTTATATTCCATAACATCATGATCATATCTCGCAAGTTAGATTACAGCATGCTTAGAAATATTATTAAGTTAAATGAAAAAAAAAAACAAATTTTAAAAAGTAGCATCAAACAACCAGCAAAAGTTGGACGTCCTGTACAATGTTACTGCCACACGCAAATCAACCCACAGCAAGATAAAATCGTAGCTAAACAACAGGAGTCGAATTTTTGAAACAATAGAAAACCAATTCGCATTCGAAATCCTGAGATTCGTATACGAATTACCGAATTCACTATTGTCACGTAGCGGAAGGCTACGGAGCAAAATATGATAAGGATAATAAGAAAAGATAAAAACAAGAGACTAATATATATTTTTTTTTATTGCTAAGTTGACAAACAAGCAGGCTGCCCACCTGATGGTAAGGGTAACAGTCGCCTATAGTACATGTGGTTCCCACGAGATTCGCAGCAAATCTGCAAACCTCATAAGAACCACAGTGTACGTTTGCCAACTTGTGACATAAGATGTAAAGTCACGGTACCCAGTAATTTCACTGCCTATCTTACCCTTCACGCCGGAACACAGCAAAGCGAACCCTGCTGTTTGGCGGCGGAAATAGGTAAGACGGAGGTACCATGCAGACGACCCTGGTACAGAGTCTACCTCCTAGAATATTAAAAGAATTATAAAGACAGCACGGCCCAAACTTTAGAAATAAATTAAAATTAAACATAACTAAAAATAAAATAATTAAAAAAATAAAATAATTAAATAATAGATGGTAGAGAAGGGGAAAGAAAGGAAGGCGGTACCGAGGTTCTAGGCAGACCAAGTATCGGTAGGCTGGCAGTATACAGCAGCAGGCAGGCAGGTATATTCCGCAGCAGGCTGGTAGACACACAGCAACAGGTTGATAGGTATGAACTATTCAAACACTAACACTATTTCTGAACTTTCATTTCGTGCGATCTGCAACGAGTGATTCAACCCAACACAAACAACCCTCGTTTTTTTTCTACTAGTAGTGAATATCCAACGCTGAAGTGACGTTGACAGTGGCCCGTTTTCACGTGTGGGTCATCGCCGGTTTTTTATTTGTACTGTTGTGATTTTGAAGTTTTCTGCGTGAAACGGAATTTAATTAAGAATTTGTTTTTAATGACAAGACTGGATTCGAGTGATTGAAATATCTAAAAATTGTAAGCAGTAGAAAATAATTTCGCGCACGATTTGTATTCGTATTCGAATTCCAAATTCACGTCTAATGATTCAAAAATACGTCTCCAGTTTTTCTAATCTATCTTAATATATATATTTCTTGTGTGCGTGTGTATGTGACTGAACTCCTCCTAAACGACTGGACCAATTTTGATGAAATTTTTTGTGTGTATTCCAGGGGGCTTGAGAATGGTTTAGATTCACAATACGGTCATATAGATATTGTTTTTCAGCTAAATTATTTATTTAAAAACATTTGAGACAACGTGAGACAACGTGACATTTGAGACATTTGACATTTGAGACATTTGACAGGACAACGTCTGTTGGGCCAGCTAGTATATCTTTATTATATTATATAAATATGTTAAAATTATAATTATTACTATAAATGTGTCTTATTTGAAGAAAAATAAAAAATGCTACCTAAAATGACGACGATGTCGCGGGCACAGCAATCTATACAAATGAATAAAATTGGAGTGTCTGTTTGTAATATTAAAACAACCGCTTTCTACTACACGCATATGAATGTATATTCGGTACACATACCAATATACATATTTTTAAAATTTTTGTCTGTCTGTCTGTTTGTTTCGGCTAATCTCTGGAACAGCTGTCCAGCCGATTTGGACGAGACTTTCACTGGCAGATAGCTTATGTAATAAGGAGTAACTTAGGCTACTTTTATTTTAGAAAAAAATAAAAATGTCAAAAGCAAAAAAAATAAACAAATTTTTTTTTATTACATTCCACGCGGGCGATGTCGCAGGCACAGCTAGTTTATAAATAAAACTGGATTAAATCATAAATGTAATATCGGTAGAATGTTAGTATAAAAAAGAAACTAGAAGTAACAAGTTAATAAAGTTCGATTAATGTTAACGTAATTGTTACTTGTTATAGTTTAATCTGTTTGTATATTCGGCAGTAATAAAACTTTCAGAACAAAATATATTTATTGATTTTGTAATAGGACGGATTTTCATTGAACCGATTTGCAATTTCTGCGGGGATATTGCAAACAGCCTCTCTTTCCTTTCCTCTCCACCACCAGTCAACCAGACGTAGGCTTAACTACTATCCTTATATGGTGGACTATCCTCGCACACGTACAAAACTGTTCCAGTCTTCGTTTTTAATACGAACGGCTAAGATGTGGAACTCTTTGCCGACGTCTGCGTTCCCGGAACAATATAATCTTACGGTGTTCAAGTCACGAGGGAATTGGCATTTGCTAGGTAAGCGTGTTCCATCCTAGTCCTCATCGTCACTTACCATCAGGTGAGATTGTGGACAAACGCAAACCTATTTCAAATAAAAAAAAGAAACAGCGCTTGCAAAGATGAGATAAAACGCTATAAGTAAATAAGCCCTTAGGTAACAACGTTAAGCCTTGACTTCAATACTGTGTACGAAGGGATTCAGTTATTCATAATACCTGTTATATAATTGTATGATGACGCTTGTAGGAAATAATTGTATTGTAAACCGATTTTAATAATTCTTTTTTCATTAGAAAGCTACATCATCACTGAGTAACATAGGCTATATTTAGTACTAGATTACTATAGAAATCTTTAGAAATTCTTACTAAAACCAACCGAAGGTGTAAAAAAAAATGCCATAGAATGTCTTTCTTCGCATACGCTGCGAAGAGTATTACCGCTTTAAGACTTGGCCAACCAAGTAGATGTGATACGAAGTAACGGAACATTAAAATTTAAAACGATTATGCCTACATTTTCATATCATATCAAAGATTTGTTATATACACATTGCCAAACAAGTAGTCTATACTATCTATACTAATATTATAAAGAAGTAAACTTTGTGTGTTTGTAAATTGTAAGGGGTAATCTCGGGATCTACTGAACCGATTTTAAAAATTCTTTCACCAATAGAAAGCCACATTATTGCGTAGTGTCATCATCATCATCATCATCATCATCGATTTTAAAAATTCTTTCACCAATAGAAAGCCACAGTATTGTTGAGTGTCATCATCATCATCATCATCAGCGGACGGCGCGCGATGGCTTCGGGTTTAATTCAGTTCGCTTTCGTGCTCGCTTCGGGGATTATTAATATTATGCCCAACGAAGTGGGCGCGGGTCAGCTAGTAATATTATAAGGAAGTAAAGTTTGTGTGTTTGCATATTTGTTAAATTGTAAGGGGTAATCTCGGGATCTACTGAACCGATTTTAAAAATTCTTTCACCAATAGAAAGCCACGTTATTGCTGAGTGTCATAGGTTATATAAAAAACCGAAAAATAAAAAGGCTTTTACGTGGTAGCCCGTTTTGCAAAGTGAATCGGAGAAAAAACGGTCGAATGAAAGCGTTTCTTACGAACGCTGCCTTAACTATGAAAGATATATTTTTGAGTTCTAGAGAAAAGATGTGGAGCTTGAAAATGCCTACAAAAAAGTCAACGACAGCATATATCTAACTTTTATATTTAAGTTACAAAAAGTAGTTTTTTTTTAATATTACAGTCAGAAATTAAAACATAACACTGTACTAAAAAAGGATTATTAATACTATGTCCAACGAAGTGGGCACGGGTCAGCTAGGACGTTATAAAAAGGTAACAGAATATCAACTTTTGAAACGATTATACTTACGTAAGATTTGCCTATATTTTCATATCATATCAAAGATTTGTTATATACACATTGCTAAACAAGTAGCATGTTACAAAAGCTAACAGAACATCAAAGGCATTACGCGTTCAAATTAAATTACCTATTGCACAACAACAAAACAACCAGGAATGAAGCCTACAAATTGTCGCCGTTTAATAGTCACGGTCACGGCCGCACAAACGAGCTATTCGCAATCGTATAGTACTCCCGATTACGTAACCACAGATAAACACAATAAAATATACATAAACTCGCCTTATCAAGGTTTATTTTCATTATATACGAACAAGCATCGGAACGCTATTATGCTCGCTTATAGAATTAACCTTCAGTATAATGTATGTTTTCTTATTGTTAAAATTTACAGTGATAACTAGAGATCGGATAATCGGATGCATATTTACCTAAAGTAAATTTTTAGCTCACAAATTATGGAGGCGGCTTTTTAAAATACATTTTGTTAAATAAAAATCACGGCAAAATACGGGACTGCAAATTTAACGTAGTGATATTGTTTGAAAATTACTAAATTAGCACGTGGTATTTATTTTCAAAAGACCGAGACTCCGGGTTCATTTATACAACTATGCATACGTGTTTACATGAAGTTTAGTTTCAGTTCCCCGTGCGATTTATGAATGTACGATTTGTTACATAAGAGTGTTATACGAAAGTAGTGAGCTAGTTTGACTAACAATATACCTACTCACAAATCACACGGGGAACTGAAACTAACCTTCATGTAACGTCGTTTTTAAGCTCATATTACCGACTTGTTTTGCATTACCAAAATGTTCTACAGTACCGGAATTCCGGGATTTTATATATATGGAAATAAAATAAAAAGACAGTTCCATACTTTGTCAAAAACTAAATTAGGTAAATAAATAAATAACCGGATATCCAATTCCGCAATCCCGGGATTTTTATTTAACAAAACAATAAAAAGCCGTTTCCATACTTTGTCTTAAACTAACTTTAGGTAAATATGCATCCGTTTATCCGATCTTTAGTGATAACGATTATAAATAGATCTTGTATTGATTAAGGAGATTCATCTAAATTAACATGTCTGCGGAATTAACGCTCAAAATGTAGATTACAACTAAAGTGTGTTTTTTTATTTTTTGAGTTTTGATAAAGGTATCTGGTACAAAACGTTTTTAATTGAACCACCTTATATACCGTGGTTTTACGAGAACAAACTAAATTGACGAGAACTCGGTTCTATGTATGAGAATTAGAGCTGTGCATTTTCCATTAAATGCGTGAAATTTTTGGTGGGAAAAAGGTGGTTTGGGCATGTGGAATGGAACGGATGGATGAAAGTAGACTGACCAAAATGATTTATGAAGCTGGAGTGAGTGGAGACACGGGACGAGAAAGACCTAGGCGAACATATTTCGAACAAATCGAAAGTGTCCTCAAAAAAGGCCAGGTCAGAAGTACCCGCAATCGTCGAGCATGTATGAGGAATGTTATGAAAGTAGATGAAGCGAAAGAGATATGTAAGGACCGTAGCAAGTGGAAGGACGTAATCTCTGCCTACCCCCGTGGGAAAAAGGCGTGAGTGTATGTATGTATGTATGAAAAAGGAATAATCCGTACTGTGACACTTGTGCAAACGTCACAGAAGATTATTTCACACTAGCTTTCTGGGGGCGTTCAAGTATTTACGTAACGCAATTTGGGGGGGGGGGTGGGGTCTCGGTAAAATGTTGCGATGCGTTATAGGGACAGGAGCGGGTCTTTCTTACAACACCGTATGTAACATTGTTTCTTTTTTATAACAAATTGGCAACCCTTTCCGTTTACGTTTTACGGGGAATCCCTCGATTGTATTAGTATGGTCGTCATTTTTAATTTTTTCACGCAAGTTGTTTAACGTTACGGTGCGTTACAAGGGGGGGGGGGGGGTGGGTCAAACATCTTCAACAATTGCTTTACGTAATACTTGAACGCTCCCTCTGCCCGCGGCTGGATTTCGGTATTGGGTCTATAGAGGGTTAAGGGTCATAGCTTTTGTCCACGACTACATATGCGCGGAGGTCGGTTTATGGCGCGAAGGTTTTATTGCGCTTTCCGTGGGACTATCCGTTTTTCCGAGATAAAATATACCGCAAAACCTTGCTCAAGAATCACTCTATCTATCGATATAAACCGGGATAAAAACCCTATTATTATATACGGACTATTATCTTTACGTCTGCAAAATTTCAAAACAAACGATTCAGTAGTTACGGCGTGAAAGCGGAACAAACAAACAAACTCACTTTCCGATTTATAATATTAGTTAGGATTTTAATGGAATGTGCCCGCAACGAAAGAGACAGAATAAAGTTAATGCAGGATTAGATGTAGTAGGCAAGAACTGTTTCTTGCCTTTCATAAATGTTTATGTTTTAGTTTTAAATGTAGTTATGGTGCTAGAATCATAAGTTTCCACCTTTGTTCTTTCGGTTAAAATAACGTCAATACATGTAAATTATTTTGTAGCCGGCTTAACCATTATGGTGTAACGCTTAATAAGATTTAAAATATTATCATTCTAGCCGCCCGGTCCAAAAATATTATCATTCTAGCCGCTCACCAATTTTGTCTCAGAGACAATAAGGCGTTGGGCTGAGTTGGGCGAATGATCAGTTGGACTGAAAAAGCGCATTCCCCTTCGTCTAGGAATACGTCGGTATTGAGAATTCTTAGACGTTTGGTTTAGTATAGGACTTCATAAAGTCCAACATAATTTCACAGGAATGCGCTGAGGTTATGTTGGTACTCCTGCTTATTCATTGTCAATTCCACTTAATACTCACTGAAATAAAAACTTGAGGGGCTAAAGTGCTAACTTCGGCTCTCTGTGTGTTCTTTATAGGCTCTTTAACGGAGAGTGCTTTAACGGAGAGAGGAACTATTTGCAATGGTGCCTTCGTCACTTTTTTACCATCGCACCACCCGCCACCGCATTGAGTTCATCCATATCACCTGGAACCGATATTGTCTAGTACAGTTCGGTTTCAGCATTCATTCCTACCGCGTACATGCAAACTCTGGAATGAGCTCCCAGCTGAGGTTTTTCCTGAGCGCTACGATATGTCTAACTTCAAACGAGGCTTAAAAAGAGTATTTCTCTTCAGGTAGGCAGCGGCTCAGCTGTGCCCCTGGCACTGTAGATGTCCATGAGCGATGGTTACCACTTACCATCAGGTGGGCCATTTGCTTGTCTGCCACCGTATGGAATAAAAAAAAAAACCTCAAAGCAGTTCGTGTTTGATAATCAAAAAAATAATTAAACAAAAATTTTTCAAATTATGTACAACAATATTATTTAGTTTTTATTTGAATAATATTAAATTCCGTTCCGCTTATTATTAATACCAAAGTGTCCATAGCTGTACGCTTTCCTACTAATGTTTTTTTGAGAATCGTAACACATCATTTAGTTTTTTATATATACAACACATTTTCGATAATATTTTTTAAACCATTACAATTACACGAGTGTCTGATAATTTAAACTGGCTACTAGACTCGGTATTTTTTCTAACCTGGAGACCTATTTTTGAATTACGAATGCGACTTCGAAATCACCGATGTGACTAATAATCACCG
>JAYEAL010000790.1:0-27667 GCA_036419045.1 Scirpophaga incertulas | reverse complement strand
AGTTACTGATAAAATATTCTCAATCGTCTGCAGCTCACTGTCGATGATCAATTTTTTAATTCTTTTGTCTATTTGTTTAGTGAAAAGTGTTCTAATTGTTTTTGAATTTTGAAACAGGCCAACCAGTCCTTGAATTATTCCTAAATATGTTGCTGAGAGATATTCACTTAAGAACCTAGGAAATAATGGATGGATTGATTTTAGATATTCATAGCGTTTATCCTCATTTCGTCTCATGAAAATTAATGAATCTCTCATTACTTCATTCTTAACATTTTTTGAAGACTGTAACAGTGTGTTTTGATCTCTTCTTTAATCAATGTGTTGGGATTTACGCTTCCTGCGATATTTAAACTTGTAGGGTCCTCAATCAACTTCTTGAATGCAATGGTCGACATGCTACCAGGTTCGGATATCCAGCTGCGAGTGATAAATTTTTCTCTGATATACTCCCATTGAGGTAAATTATCCTCCAGAATGTGATAGCTTCAGTAACAGGATCAGGAAAGCTTCTGATTAGGAACCTAGTCAATGACATGCCGCAGGCAAACCAACAAACATCGCTGCCACGACTAGAACTTTGTGGAGCTTTGCTATTATCACAACTCACAGAGAAAGTTAAAAACGCTTTATCAAATCGAGAGGTCGTAGTTCATGCCTGGACAGATTCCATGATTGTCTTGGGTTGGATTAACGGTGATCACTCACGCTGGAAGCAATTTGTTGCTGCTAGAACTCAAAAAATCAAAAATGTAATACCAGCATGTCATTGGAACTATGTACGTTCCGAAGATAACCCGGCTGACTGTGCAACTAGGGGAAAATCAATGACGCAATTATCAGAGTTTCGTTTGTGGTGGAAGGGACCCGCCTGGTTACCAAATTACTGCGATAAACAAGCAGATATATTAACATATGACACCACCCTGGAAATAAAAAATATTAAGTTAGTTAATGTAGTCACTGAAAATAATAGTATATTAATACAAGAGTTATTATTAAGATATAGTTCATTAGATAAGATAATTAGAATAGTATCTTGGATGAAGAGATTTATGTTAAAAAAAGGAGACAAACCTATGTTTTTAACATTATCAGAAATAGAAAAATCAAAAATACTTATCATAAAGCAAGTTCAGCAATATCATTATTACCGCGAAATTGATAGCTTAAAGGAAAGCAACAAAGTTCACACTAAAAGCATTATTTGTAATTTTAATCCATTTATAGATTGTAATGGTCTTCTTAGAGTGGGAGGAAGACTAAATAAAGCTCATATTAGCTACGAAATGAAGCATCCCTTAATCATACCGAAGGGCTGCCGACTCTCCGAGTTGCTGATAGATAAATAGATAAATATCATAAAATAACATTCCACGGAGGTGCTCGCCTTACTGCATCCTACATTAGACAGGAGTATTGGCTAGTTGGTGGAAACAGAGCAATCAAAAAACGTATCAGACAGTGCGTTATCTGCAGACGTCATGACCCTACGAAGCACAATCAGATAATGGGAGACTTACCTGCAGCACGTGTAAACCCAAGCAGACCATTTTATAATACTGGCGTTGACTTTACAGGGTTCGTCGACATTAAATCAAGCAAGGGTCGTGGTATCAAAACCACAAAGGGTTATATCGCAGTTTTTGTATGCATGGTAACAAAGGCCTTACACCTTGAATTGGTTTCGGATTTGAGCTCATCAGCATTTTTGGCAGCCCTCAAAAGGATGGCGGCGCGAAAGGGTGCACCGCGTCACATCTTCAGCGACAACGGCACGAATTTTGTCGGGGCTAGTAGAGTTCTAGATGAAGAATATATAAATTTAAAATCAACATTGGATGAGGAGTTTTTCAACGCCATAACAGACATGAAAATACAGTGGCACTTCAACGCACCTTCTTAACCTAGCGCCGGGGGTCTATGGGAAGCTGCAGTGAAAAGTTTAAAACATCATTTGAAAAGAGTAGTGGGCACACAGAAGTTGACATTTGAAAAATACTCAACCCTACTGGCTCAGTTAGAAGGATGTTTGAATTCTCGGCCGTTGTCCCCTTTGTCTGAAGATCCTGATAGTATCGACTGTCTCACACCTGCACATTTCTTATCAAGTGGCCCTACTTTAACTATTATAGAAACGGAAAATGATTTAAGAACGAGATGGCATTGATTTAAAAAAATATTTAATGATGTTTGGAAAAGATGGCAATCTGAGTACTTGTGTCAGTTATCAGTTAGATCAAAATGGCAGGTCCCCAAAGAAAATCTGAAAATAAATGATTTAGTTATTATTCAAGATGTCAACTTACCTCCAGGAAAATGGGCTTTGGGTCGCATTGTCTCCTTGCACCCGGGGCAAGACGGCCATGTTCGTGTCTTCTCTATCAAAACGAAAAACGGTATTATAAAAAGACCTATTACAAAAATAGCATACTTACCTGTGACAAACATATCTCCATCAGAGGCTGGCTCGTGCCAGCAGAGTATATCAAACCCTCATGAGAAAAATATCATTTGTGCTGCCGCTCAATCAAGTAGAACAAAACCAAGTGGAAAATCTACCCTAGTAAATTATTTCTTTTTGTTACTTACCTTATTTGCTTGCTGTTTACCTGTATCATGTGAATATAAAATGACAAACTTAAATACAAGTCAAGGTTTTTATTTTGACAAGATAGCAAACATACGTCTAGAGAGAGAGCATTGGAAACTTATCGTGTATTATGACATGGCTCCATATTGGCAAAGTAATCAACTCCTAGAAAAATATTCTAATCACCTTGAAAACATATGTCTTTATTCGACCAGTACTAAAATACCACAATGCAATATTATTTTATTGCAATTACGTCACGGGCTCTCTGAACTTGACCACTATAACAACATTTTGATGGGTAAGCAAGTGTCCGGGCATGCGCCGCGTATGCACTCACGAAGTCGCCGTGGCCTCATTAACGGCGTCGGCTACATTGCAAATACACTCTTCGGAGTATTAGACGACAATTTTGCACAGCAATATGTTAAGGACATTGACACTATTCGCGATAATCAGAAACATTTAGCTGAGTTATGGAAAAATCAGACGTCCGTAGTAGAGGCTGAGTTCAATGTTATAAAAAGAATAGAAACTACCATAGATAAGCAACACAAAGGTCTAATTTCTCACATAAATAGCCTAGACAAGGCCTTGAGTGCGCAAAGAAATGAACTGCAACATTTAGTATATTCTAACGACTTTGCACTGTCATCAATTATTGCCAACAATATTATAGTTAACTTGCAAAAAATTCAAGATTTCTTGTTAGATTCCCTGATGGACATATTTCATGGGAAATTTAATTATCATCTCCTTACTCCGCAACAATTATATCATGAATTAAGCATAATATCAAGCATTTTGTCGAAAGATTTAACACTGCCGTTGAACAGTATGCAGTCTGACATTTCTAAGATGTATCATCTCTTACTGCGAAAGCAAAGGTTTTAGAAAGGTATATCCTGTTTGAAATAAATATCCCTTTGGTGAGCAGAGATTATTATGATATTTATAAATTGATACCTATCCCACACACAACCGAAAACGATACTACTATATCATTAACGCCACTATCAGAGTATATAGCTATGAACATACAAAAGGATACATTTATTATCATGAACTATACAGATGTGCAATCGTGTGTTGCATTTGATCCTGACGTCCTTTTATGTCCTTTAAAACCGCCGATTTACAACATGAGATCAGAAAAGAGTGTCAAACATCATGAATCTGGTCAGTGTAAGGCTATCAGCTCGATATGTCAAGAAAATTGGATAGAACTGCACAGTTTGAATACATATTTATACATGTGCTGCGGCGAGTGTACAGTACGCCTTATATGTGAAACTCGCGTTACTGTTGTAAAATTACATAGTACTGGCATAATAACTTTAAGCAACGAATGCATAATCAAATCTAATAGCTTTACTATATACACTAAGAAGAAATTATCTAATGTAATAAATGAGACAGCAGATATTTTAGCAATCGATATTCCCCTATCAATCACGTCCTTAATATATCGATTCCTACCCATGTAGACATCAAATCAAATTTAGAGGAAGATAAAAAATACTTGGAAGAGATCAATCAAAAGATCGAAAACATGAAAGCTAGCGCATCCGAGGTACCGCTGGCCGATCACATCTCATATCACGACGTGCATCATTATGTGGTAATCTATGTGATGGTGGGCGCCGGGGTAGCCGTCGCCGCAGTGGTCGCGTGGCGTCGCGTGCGCTCACGAGCGCCACCTACCCCTGCCGCGCCCGCCCCGCCTGCCGCTGACGTCGCTCTGGGCGACCCATCCGTCCGCCCAATAGCAATGAGGTGTTTCAGTGAGAGTGCAGTGAATCAGTGTAGTGATATCAATCAGTCTAGTGATAGTGTAGGTGGTCAAAATATCAAAAGTGGAATCGTTAAGTGCAATACAGCCTCGTCGCCTATTTTATCAAAAAAATTCACCCTTTAATATGATTATCGTAGTTTTAAGTTTTAATTGTTTATCACCTTGTCGCACGTCATGCACCACTCATCTCACTCCCCATCTCTGGCCTGGGAGCATGTACGAGCCAAGCTCGTACATTGTGTAAATTTGTCCCGTCATCATTTTACGCCACACTGGCGATTTCATCATTTCTAAGAACAGTTCGCCATAGGCTATCATTCACGCCGCGCGCGCTCATATCATTATATTATCAATTATATCAATTTATAAGTATCAAAAGTTTCATTACTTTATCTATCATAAAAGGTGTGTGTGAACCATACAGGTACTAAAGTCCATGTATTATTAACCAATAAAGAATTCAATTCATCCTGAATTGCATTTTCCATTGGACACTGTCATGTCTATTTTTTTAATTTCATTGTACAAATTAGGCACTTCTGAGGACATAGATTGAGAGCATAAAATAAAATCACCATCATTAATTTTTTTATATGGTACTGGAGGTCGATTTTTAAGCCTAGCACTTTTTCTTAAAGTACTTATATTTTCAAAGGATTCGTCTTCCTTTGTTTCAACAGATTTATCAAATTACAATCAACAATGTCAGTGTTTAGCTTGCGAATTTTATTCGGGTGTACTTGCTCATCAGATTTACATACATCTGATTCTTTACTGTTAGAGTTTTGAGACTTCAATGAACTGATTTAGATAAAACATCATTATCAGTTTTGTCATGAGAATTTTTATTATTCTCTTCAGACTGAGATTCAGGCCTGGTTGCAAAAAGTTTGTCTCATCAACAATAACATCTCTAACACAGAACATTTTCCAGTTTCAGGGTTCCAAACTTTATAACCGTTGTTCATACCCATACCCTTCCATTTATTTATTTATTTATTTATTAATTAAGAATAACTAACAGCTATCACAATAAAATATTAACTATAAAACTATGCTTAATGTAAGTAGGTACAATAGTTTTAAGGTACGTTTAGTGTTTACATAATATAGTCTAATCATTGTGAAGCCCATACCGTTATCCACAGATTATTAATAGTAGGTATTACTCGATCTAACATTCATATGATTAGATATATCTAGTGATTAATTGTTGAATCACAATAGTAGGTATATGTAGTTTAAAAACATCAATTGGTTCCAGTAGTGTACGAGATGTGGAAAAACAATAAAAAAAAAAATAAGTTAACAACTTATACCTATTTTTAACAATTTTATCAAAAAAAAAAAAAACAAAATTATAAAACTAACTCAACCTTGTAATATGTCTATCACTAATCTCTTGAAGATTGACTCTGATTCAAAAAATAAATCTAAGTTATGAAATAATTTGTTAAAAGTGTCAGCAAGCTGGCGCAGAGGTGCGCGCGCGCCAGCGTTAGTGCGGCGCGCCGGCACGTACAGCACGCGGGGCGCGCGCACCTCGCGCCTGTGAGCGCTGCGAGGGACCACATAGCACAATTCATTATTCAGATCTATGCGATCAAATTTGTTATTACATAACTAGCTTTTGCCGCGACTTCGTCCGCGTGGAATAGTGACTTCCGGCAGATTTTTGGTTAACCAACAACATATTTATATTTATATTTGAATAAAGATTAATATTATTATGTTATACAACTTAAACAAATTATTTCGACCAAATTTGGTACCATAAAAAACGGTCATTGTGACTAAACCTTAAAAGATAGACATATGCCGTCGCGGACTTTTTTTAGATCATGTATGAGGAATAATTTTTCATACATATTTTTTGTGTATCTTGAACCGTTTTCGCAGCGCACGCAAAGAAAGCCTTCAAAAATGATAATTTTTCCCGTTTTTTACACATTTACCGCTCTGTCTTTGCTCCTATTGGTCATAGCGTAATGTTATTTTAGCCTATAGCCTTCCTCGATAAATGGACTATCCAACAAAAAAAAGATTATTCAAATCGCACCAGTAGTTTCGGAGATTAGCGCGTTCAAACAAACAAACAAACAAACAAACAAACAAACAAACAAACTCTTCAGCTTTATATATTAGTATAGATTTATGAAGTGTCATGGTGCTCAAAAGTGTGCGTCTATTTTCTAAGCTAAGTAGTTTAAATTCCTCCAGTAGATGTGTGTATGATTGATAAATTCTTCGATGCTTAAAATTTATAAATTTTAAACACTTACGCTGAATAATTTCCAGTTTGTCTACATATTTACGATATAATGGGTTCCAGATTGGAACTGCGTATTCCAGCTGGGGACAAATAAGTGTCTTATAAAGCAATAACAACGTAGAGGGACGCTTAAAATCGCAAGAAGACCTTTTTACGAATCCGTACATTCTAAGGGCCCTGTCTCTAATGGTATATATATGTTGATCCAGGTGCAGCTTAGAATCTAGTAATATTCCTAGATCCTTTACCGTCTCAGCTGATTTAAGACCGAGACCTTGTAAAATATAAGTATTTTTTATAACGTTTCTTTTTTTTGTAAATGTAATTTTAACACATTTAGAATGACTCAGATGGAGCCTGTTATCTGTACAGTAGTTAGAAAATCTGTTTAAGTCCTGTTGAAGTAATTCTACGTCTTCAATAGTATTACATGTTCGGTAGATTTTTAAGTCATCTGCGTACATAAGAAATTTAGAGTGAGAAAGCAACATTTAATATCATTTATAAATATATTAAATAATAAAGGACCAAGGATGGATCCCTGGGGCACCCCAGAAGTGACGTTGCTTGTATTAGATTTGAACCCATAATCACTACCGTTTGAGATCTATTAGTAACATATGACAAAAACCATCTGAGCAAATCCCCTCGAATACCATTATAAGCAATCTTTTTGTAAAAGCAATGCATGATCCACCTTATCAAAACATTTTTGGAAATCAGTGTAAACAGTATCAATTTGAAGACGACGATCCATATGCTCGAATAAGTAATTAGTAAAAATCAGTAGATTAGTGGTGGTTGACCTACGTCTAACAAAACCGTGCTGCTCTGGTATTATTATATTATGTAAGATAGGATATATAGCGTTATGCACAACCAACTCTCAAAAGCTTAGACAAAACGGAGAGAATAGATATTGGGCGATAATTTTCTATATTATGTCGATCACTTCCCTTATGCACTGGCGTTATGTGCGCATGTTTCCAGTCGGAAGGGAAAACACCTTCCTTCAAGCACTTATTATACAGAATATAAAGGTTTGGACAGTGAAGTTGCAGTAGATTTAAGAAAAATAACAGGCAAGCCGTCAGGACCTGGTCCCTTAGACTAGTCCATGACTTATCATCGAACTTATTTTTATTTGTTTTAATATGTACATAAACTGTTGCCCAAACACTTTCAAATACTTTATCTGTGGCTTTTTATTATGCCACATTTGATATGGCGTTTGAAAGAGTTTCAACGCTCTAGTTGGCGACGAAATTATTAAATAAACAGCAGTTAAAACTGCTTCGCCCCAAAATACCTTATCTAGCTTAGCACCGCTTATCATAGAGCGAGCTTTTTCAGTGATTGTTCGGACCATTCGCTCCGATACGCCATTCAACTGAGGTGTACGAGGAACTGTCAAATGGTATACGATACCTTTCTCAACACAATAATTTTTCATTTCCGTTGATAAATACTCACCTCCGTTGTCACAGTATAAGTTTACTAATTTAGAATTAAATTTATCTTCACTTTTGTTAACAAAATCTTTAAAAGCATGTAACACGTCGGATTTATATGTTATTAAATATACAACACAGTAGTGAGTGTATTGATCAACAAAAAGTACGAAATAGTTTTTATTGTCGTACGTGATCGGAGTGATAGGTCCGCACACATCACTGTGTACAACAAATAATGGTCGATTTATGTGACTTTTATCTTTTGATTTATTAAACGCTAGTCTACTCTGTTTCCCATTTATGCATGCTTCACATAGATCATCATTAGGTATAACTGGATCTATTTGATTTGTATCTTCAAACATTTCATAATGTTTCAATGTCAGGAATTTTGATTTACTAATGTGACCTAATCGTTGATGCCATAATTTATAGTTATTTTTATCACTGCATGCCTGGGAAACAGTTTGAACAGACTTAATTGTAACAGTAAAATCTAAAATTATTAAATTATTTATTGACTTACCAGTCATGATACAGTAGAATCCGGATATAACGACCTTCAAGGGACCGGCGATATTATGTAGTACTAACCGGATGACGTATAAAACGGATACATATTTACATATGTATGTAATTATGTACAATGTATTATAAGTGCGAAAGTTTGATTTTCCTATTTAGGTAAATAAAACATGTTGTAGGAATCAGTTACATATGTTTATTTTAATTATTCTTATATGTACACAAATAAGTAGTACATACCAAATTACAAACATAGGTACGTAATGTACTGTAATACTGTCACTAACGTAGGAAATCTGTTATTTGGGTTTGTTTTTGACAGACTTTTGTTCGGTAGTAAGAACTTCGGACAGCATTGTGAATTCGTGACATCATTGTTTTCATATGGTCATCATCAAAGTTAGTCTGAACAAATACATTAAGCGTTTCCGCAGCCTTCAGAGCTTCAGATACACTCAAGGCTGGATGAAACTGGTTCGTCATCATCACCGTCGCTATCTTTGCTATTCGCGTCGTCGGCGATGATATTATCCACAATGTTTTCATCAGACGGCTCTTCACAAGTGGCGACAGCATCATCGACACGCGCGTATTCTTCAAAGTCTTCGTTTGTTATGGGTAACTGATGCTTATCAATATCCTTCGCCCAAATGCTCAGTGGTACGTCGTCTTCTTCGTTAAAATCATCTGAAGTTATGGTGTATTCTACATTGCTTCGGACAAAACCAGCATGTTTGTAACAGTTAAAAATTGTTCCTTGCTTGAGATGAGTCCAGGCATCTTGAATCATTAGAATAGCGTCAAGAACAGTGATCTTCGGGCACTCAAAACTACTGCATCCGCCATCTAGAAACTAGATCATTTTTAAAACAAGGTTTTTACGAAAATGTGCTTTCAAAGCTCGAATGATCCCTTGATCCATGGGTTGCAACACTGATGTCGTGTTTGCAGGCAGAAATACTAGGGTTATGCTTTTCAAGTCTGCAATATGGGGATGTATGGGGAGAGGACAGTTGTCAACTAACAGCAGGATTTTCTTATTCTTTTTCGTAAGTTCACGATCCCATGCGCGTTGCCCATTTGGTAAAAATGTCACCAGTCATCCAGGCTTTTCGATTGCTCTCATAATCCACTGGCAAATACCGTACATTTTTAAAACATCTGGGACGTTGAGATTTCCCGATTACGAGAAGTTTTTTTTTAGCTGTGCCACTCATGTTGGCTGCCACCATCACTGTTATTCGCTCCTTTGATAATTTTCCTCCTGTACATTTTTCACCTTTAAATTTCAACGTCTTGTCTGGGGTTAATTTATAAAACAACCTGGTCTCATCTGCATTAAAAATTTCATCATCAGTGATGATGAAATTTTGCAAAAATTGAGCAAAATTGAGCACGTAGAGTAGGCCAAACTTTTTCTAACCAATCGTGTACATCACTCTGTTGTACTGACAAAGACTCGCCAACAATCTTTCCACTGACGATGTTGTGTCTTACTTTAAAACGGTTTATCCAACTCATGGAACATATGAAATTTTGCATGTCTAACTGTCTAGCAAAAAAATTTGCTTTCTCTTGTAGCAGAGGTCCATTAAGAGGTATTCCCCGGTCGCGCTGAAGCTTAAACCACTGTAACAATGCCTTATCCAACTGCTCATGAGTAGAAGTTCTTACGCGTTTGCATTTCAAAACATTGGCATTAAATAGCGGCTCGATCTTGTATTTATTCTTCTTTATTGTTGATATTGTAGAATGAGATACGCCAAATTCCTTTGCGAGGGTCGCGTTTGATTCACCAGCTTCTAATCTGTGTAATATTGCACTCTTTTCTTCAATTGTAAAACACTTTCTCTTCACAGAACTCATTTTATGGCGCTTTATGAACTTGTCATAACAGGTGACAAACACTAACTGATTTACGCGCGTCAATAAGGAGAATTGAACGGTGAAGCGCGCGGGGAAAGTGAGGGGGCCGAGGCATTGGTCATTCGTCATCTAAATTGAAACAAAACACGGCGCGTCGTTTTAAACGGACGAATTATCGTAAAAAATGGTCGCTGTAAACGGTTTGTCGCTCAAACCGGAGTCGCACTAAACAGTTACATTTTCTCAGTATCTAACTATTAAACCGAACTTGAGTAAATAATATCGACGCTAAAAACGGTTAGTCGTTATAAGCGACGTCGTTATAAATGAATTCTACTATAGTTACACCATCCTTACATACACGTGCTCCTTGTTGGTCAAAAATAATACTCAGTCCTGCACGTTGCATCCTTGAAACCGACAGAAGATTATATGGAACTTCAGGACAGTAAAGAACACCCTCTAGAATCGCTTGAGTGCCCATATCGCTTGTTATATGCAAGGTCCCCTTCTTTGAAGCTGAAATAAATTCACCATGCTTAGCAACCGAAATTTTCAGAGGGGTAGGTAAATTGAAAAACTTAAAAAACAAATCATCCCTGTTAATTATATGGTCGGAAGCACCAGAATCCAGTAAGAATGTCAATTTGTTATTACTTAAATTATTTTGATAATCCCCTGCCATAAATGCAATGCCTGAAAAATCACTAGATGTAGAAGGTTGATTTATATCAATGGCCTGTACTGTTCTTGTCCGCTCAATACTTTTCTGCTGATTTATTCGTTTGTAATAGAAACAGTCATTTTTTACATGTCCCTTCCGTCCGCAATGGTGACATTTTATTTGTAGTTTTCTTTTAAATTGTTTTTATTTTGAGGGTATTTTCTTTTAAATGTGGTATCGAATTTCCTCTTCTTCATAGTAGAATGATTATTTTGAACTTGCAGTACTTTAACACTCGTGTCCATAGACTCATTTTTTAACTTCACTTCAAAATCTAATAACCTTGTCTTAACAAAAGCCAACGTTAAATTATCTTCCGACAATGTTTCAATGGCCGTTATAACACTGTCATAGGAAGTGGGTAACGTGAGAAGTAAATGGGCCACCTTATCCATTTCTTCTAATTTTGCTCCGGCTGCTAATAATTCAGTAATAAGGTCATCAAAAATAGCGAAATGTTTTATGAGCGGTATATCACCTTGCATTTTTAAAGCTAATAATCTTTTTCTCATAGTTAGTTGGGTTGCAATACTTTTACGTTGATACAACGCATCTAAGTTATTTAAAATATTGTTAGCTGTACTATCTTCCTTTGCAAAGGCAAGAAAAGAATCGGATAGATACTCAACAATTATTGCTACACGATTAGCTTTTTCCCACTTACTGCATCGAATTATCGGGTCCTCGTCGATAACACTATTAATCACATTTAATTCTAACGGCAATGCTCGTATCCTGAATTTCCAAATACTGTACTTCTCTCCATCAAAAGGTTTTATGTTTCTTTTAGCACTAAAATTTTCCATTGTAGGTAGGTAGGTAGGTATTTAACACAATACAGTAAACTACTATTTAACTTAAAACTTATTAATAACGCAAACTGGGCCCATAGCCTATAGAAGGTGTAGGCTTAGGGCCTTTAAACAAACTAATATTATATTTCAATTTTTAAATTATTTATATATTATGAAAAAGTACTAGGTAGGTAATACGTCCCTCTCCTAGCCACACAGAAAGCAAAGTGAGAGGCTAACGAAGAGGGCGCCTATATATAGTAAATTTCTCTAATACTGATGTAGGTAGTTGACAAATAAATCAGTTTAAGTATTAATTTTTGTATGAATAATTTTCATATTCTAACACGCCAAACATTGTCTTAGTGTTTCAGAGCTGTAATTTTTATAATTTCTCGACCCTATACGTTTTTTATAATTTCTCGGCATCTTTTCTGAAAATAAATTACAAATCCCTTGACAAAAAGAGTATTAATAACCACTTACAATAAATAAAATGTGTTTACTATTGAACGGCTAGTGTTTGGGTTTACTTTGCTCCAGGTGCAAAATTACCCCATTGTACAAAAGAAAATATCCACTCAACCGTCCCGCTGTCAGCGGCGTCAATGCGTCTTACGATCGGCCATTTCCGAGCGCGCACGAGTACATCGTGCTGTTATCAAAAAATGGATAAAAACAGTTGAAACTCGTAAACTACACGAGCTATATCGCAACAAAAAATATTACGGATAGAGGAGAATCTAACGCAAAAAATATTATATATATTTAACTTTCTATACCATTGTATTTAGTAGAAAATAAATGTGGAACTTGAAAGAAGCGGAATATTTTTTGAAAGTTTCATTTTAATTTAGTTTATTCGCAATTTCGTTTGAATTTATATCCTTCAATTAATTTTTAAATTAAACTACATCAAATTCTCTTTCGTTTGATACTAATATGTAGATATTTAGCACACATTCAAATTATGAAATAAAATAAACAAAGTTACCTCTCCTCAAAATGAAACTACCTCAGATCGTACGACATCGAGACAGGGCTAAGGGTCGCGACGCACGAATTAAAAATATTGAATTTTTTTACACGAATTTGAAATTATCAATTTTAGTGACGATATATATATACATACAAGTTGCGAGGAATTCGAAATATTGAAATCGGTTTTCTCAGTAATTATTGTTTATTGAAATATAACATGGTTACAAATTAGGGATTTTTGAAATGAAACTATAATTATATTAGAATAATATTATAATAATGAAAATATATATATATATTACATGCTCTTGTATAAAAATTAACCTAACCTAAACATGGTATTTCATGAAGCAGCCTTCGATGCATAGGTTGACGTCACACTCCATGCACTTCCACACGGTTCTGGAAGTTATTTTCTTTTGGGCACACATTAGTGTTGCCCAAATGCAAGAACAAGACGAGACTTAGCCAGTCTTGGTCTTGGTCTTGCGCCAATACACCTGGTCTTGGTCTTGGTCTTGGTCTTGCGCTCCCAGTCTTGGTCTTGGTCTTGGTCTTGCAGCAAGAGTCTTGCAAGTCTTGCAATTACCTATTAGTCTATTACTATTTATTAAAGTTTACTTTAAATCTTAGAAAAACGTATTAGAATTGGAACATTGTGAGCTTGAATTAACATAGCCATAGTAAAAATCAAGCAGATTAATAAATAACTGAAGATTTGATAAGAAATTCGAAAAATCAACTGACCTATATGTCGTTTTCCATGGAAGTAACTGTTTCTTAATAAACATTTATGATTTATAAGCTTACATTTGCTAAAACATGTAAAAAAACAAATCAATTACAATAACTTGACTGTATTTTAAAGAACAATACTTATCTGTCTAGAAAGAGATTGAACCCTCAACTTATAAGTGTTGGAAATATTTTTTATTAGAAAAATATTGAAAAACATGTATACTTGTCAACAGTATATTTTGAAGTAAGTAGTAACATTCTATGTCTAAATATATTCCTATTGTCATAACAGTTTTGATTACAAAAAGATTGTATATCACAACATCCCCCTTTAATCAAAACACTGGTAATTAATAAAACATAACAAACTAAGTATAATTTCCAAAACCTACTATATTTTCCAAAACCTTTTCTCTAATAAAGTGATACTTAGTATCAATATGTTTGGTTCTGTTGTGGTAAACGGGATTGTTTGCGATATTTTGTACACTTTGGCTGTCACTGTAGATGGTAACACAGTTATACATTTTACCACATACCTCATAAATCAACCGACGTAAGTATATGGCTTCTTTAGCAGCGTCTGTAAGCGCCATATACTCAGCTTCTGCTGAAGAGAGAGCAACCGTTTGCTGCTTTCGAGAGGCCCATGCTACAGGTCCATTTGCCAGCTTAAAATAATACCCTGTGTACGAGCGTCGATCACGTTTGCAATTTGCCCAATCTGCATCTGTATATCCAATTAAAGGACTATCAGTTTTCCTATAAACAATAGAGTAGTCTATAGTCTGTTTCAAATATTGTAATATACGTTTTGCAGCTTCCAATGAGTTTTATTAAAACAAGTGTTAAACTGACTCAAATAGCTCGTAGCATATGCTATATCGGGACGGGTGTTAACAGCTAAAAACATCAAAGATCCTATAAGATTTTGATATGGATAATTGCACTCACCTACAATTCCAACTTCTAACTTATTGTTAACCAATGGTGTAGAATAACCTTTACACGATTCCATATTAAAACTTTGAAGTAATTTTCCAATATACGTCTTTTGATTTATACGTATCTCATTACTATTTTTATTCACATTTATACCCAGATAATAACTTAATTTACCGAGATCTTTCAAAGTGAAATATTTTTGTAAATCAGATTTTACAATGTCAAATAAGTTGTCATTCTTATGAAAGATTATAATGTCATCAACGAAAACTGCCAAAATTATCATTTCAGAACCATAAAGTTTTTTATAGATACACGGCTCTGAAGGTAATTTTCTGAAACCAATATTACATAACGTTTCATTCAGTTTTGTATACCATGCTCGTGGAGCTTGCTTCAAACCATACAAACTTCGTTGTAATAAACAAACTTTTCTTTCTTGCCCTTTAACAACAAATCCTTTAGGCTGTTCCATGTAGACTTCTTCCGAAAGATCACCGTTTAAAAATGCAGTGTCGACATCCAGATGTTGCATTTTTAAATCGTATTCGGCAGCAAGAGCAAAGAGTGTTCGCAGCGACGTATTTCTTATAACGGGAGCAAACGTTTCATGGTAGTCGATGCCTTCAATTTGACTGTAACCTTTAATGACAAGTCTCGCCTTGTATTTGATAATATTATTATGTGCATCTGTCTTGACCTTATAAATCCATCTGCATGGGATAACTTTCTTGTCTGGTTTATCCACTAGCTTCCATGTCTTTAATTTCATAAGGGACTGATATTCACTATCCATCGCCATTTGCCATTTATCCGCATCATCAGATGTAATGGCTTGTGTATATGTCTGAGGCTCCAACATATCGTTCAGCGCGACACTATACGAAAAGTAGTCAGGCGGCTTACGGACTCTGGAAGGATAACGACTTTCATTCTGTAAAGAACTAGCCTCAGGTTCAATCGGCGTTTGAACATCTGATGAAACAATAGTTTCAACATCTCGAACATCCTCATTATCATCCCCCCTTAGTAGAAACAACTCGGACTGGTCCACATTGTTAGACGTAGAACAGGATTCATCAACTCCAACTCTACTTTCTATGCCAGAAGTACTAGTAGAAGGCTCATTTAGTATTTCTACATTATTTGTTAATGTTAAAATAGGATTATAAATATTCACCTGCTCCGAATCGCTATTTTCCTTGAGACTTTTAAAACAATTCTCAAAAAAATGTACGTCTCGTGCTTTAATAATCTTTCTTGGGTATTGAACGTTTCTGAAAATATAACTATTCTGATCATCAGTGTACCCAACAAAAATATATTCTTCAGCTTTAAGGTCAAATTTCTTCCTTTGACAAGATGGTATATGTACTAGCGCACGACAACCAAATACCTTTAAATGTGATAGATCTGGTTTGTGCCCAAACCATCTTTCAAAAGGTGTCACAGATCCTACTAAAGCACGGTGTGGAGACCGATTTTTTAAATAAACAGCAGTTTGCATAGCATCTTCCAAAATGATATCGAAAGACAACTGCCTGCTAGCATAGAACGAGCTTTCTCCACTATGGACCGAATGGTACGTTCAGCTACGCCATTTTGTTGAGGAGAATAAGGCACTGAAGTTTCATGAACAATTCCGTTCATTGCAAAATAGTTTTGCAAGTCCTCGTTAATAAACTCTGTTCCATTATCAGATCTGACAATTTTAACTTTTTGACCAGTTTGTTTTTCTACTAGTAAATGAAAAATCTTAAATTTTTCTTTTACTTCAGATTTTGCATTCAAAAAATATATAAATATTTTGCGCGTATAATCATCGATTAATAATAAAGCATATCTATTGCCTTGAAAAGAATTCCCAGACATTGGCCCACAAACATCACAATGAATCAACTCAAGTAATGATGTTGCCTTTTTGAAAGCAATACTTTTAAAGGGCTTCCGTGCTTGCTTTCCTTCTACACAAGCAATACAACTAGTTTTATCTACAATGTTATACTCTACACCTACTTTACTATTTCTTAACTGATTCATCCCAATACGGCATAAATGGCCCAGACGTCTATGCCATAACTGGTATTTATTAGACTGTGATTCAGCCATAGCCACATTACGAGTTCTATCGCATGGTGTATTTACAGTACAATTTAACTTGTACAGCCCGTCACAAACAGAACCATACAAAATAGGACTACCTGAAAAAGAAAAGGCATCAGTTTCAAAAAATTTACATCCTTGTTTATCAAACAATACTGTAAAACCATTTTCCACAGCCTTATATACAGATATTAAATTGGTTTTTAAATTAGGAACATATACAACATTAGAAAATATACTATACTAGAATCCGACCAATAAAACTCCTTAAAATTAGCTCTATACTATCTCTGACTTGTTTCATTAATCTCGTAGCCATTAATGCTGCCATCAGTTCAAGCCTCGGCATTGTTATATTCTTAGTAGGGGCTACTCTGGATTTAGCTAGAACCAGCTGAACGTCAATTTCATTACCCTTTTGCGAACGTAGAAATATGCAACATGCATAAGCCACCAAACTCGCGTCGCAAAAGACATGTAGTTCATTCTCACAGCTATTCAAATTGAACTTACTCATACGTCGTGGAATTTTACAAGACTCTAATTTTGTGAGCTCTTGTTGCCAGGCAATCATTACTTTATTGAGTTCGTCGGGTAATGGTTCATCCCAGTCTTTGTTCAAAATCCAGCTCTTCTGCAAAATAATTTTTGGTATCAGTGTCACAGGAGCCACAAATCCTAATGGGTCAAATATACTTTGTGCGAGAGAAAGAACGTACCTCTTTGTGAAGCCTTCGTGGCTTCTTTGCGTGGGTTCTTTGCCAGATGGCATTTTGCAATAGAAGACATCTTGGCGTGGGTTCCACATCACACCAAGTACAGAGATAGCAACAACTTCTTCGTCTGTCAACACTGGCCCGGTTACCCAACAACGTAGCTCAAATTGTCCTTCTAGAAGAATTCTTTTGGCTTCCGAAATAAATTTTATCATTTCGTCTTCGCTATTCACGCTGACTACACAATTATCGACGTAAAAACCTGTTTTTAATATCGCCGCTGTATCGGAATCGTACTTATTTAGGTGGTAAATAATCGTCGCGGACAAAAGAAAGGGGCTGGTAGTAACACCGAATACTACTCGACGATGCCTAAATGTTTTCAAACCTCCCATTTTATCATTGATATTTTGCCACCAAAGGAATTTCAAAAAATTACGGTCATCTGCGTGTAGCGATATTTGCAAAAATGCCTTTTTTATATCGGCTGTCACGCCTATCGCATTTCTTCTAAAATTGAGTAATAGCTTTGGTACCAGCTCAATTAGGTTAACACCTTTACTAAGACATGAATTGAGTGATAAACCATTCTTATCCTTAGAAGACGCATCAAAAACAGGCCTAATTTTAGTTGTCAAACTTGACTCCCTGACGACAGCGTGATGTGGCAAATAGTAACCCGTATTAATATCATCGTTTTCAACTATTTCAATTATATTGTCTTTGAGCCATTCATCAAAAATCATATCGTAATGTTGTAAAATACCTAGTTTAGAAAGGTGAGCTGTCATTGAGTTAAGTCTCTTATATGCTACGCAAAAATTTGGCAATAATGTTTTTGATGTGTCTTTCCACGGTAACCTTACCTCGTATCTGTTGTCCTCACTCACTCTTATTGTTTCCTTAAAAAATCTACTTAACCTCTCATAACATTATACTCAACTGAATGTACAAACACCTCATCTACTGCGTTTTTGGAGGTTTTTTTGGAGATGGTGGTGCATATGCACTTGCTCCAGATGTGCCTGGCCTGGTCTGTGTGGAGTCAGTGGCTTGTTGTTGGCTAACTTGATGCTGCAAATGTGGTCTCAGTGATATTTCAGACTGCTTTATGGCCATTGCCTTAGCCCTAACACTGACGTCTTGTGCCTGTATGTCTTGATATGCTGTGATTAAGGTCTCTGCATCCATACCTGCAGGCACTCCTCCCAGTGCATACCTTGCGAATACTTTGAAGTGATGGTTGTTGTACACCTTTTGCTTGTGTATATACTGTTTTACAACCTTACTGATCATCGTGTTCCGTATGTTTTTATCTGTTACCCTCTTTGTGGTGCAGATCATACACACTATGGCGCAAGCAATATCGGATGATGGGAGGTACTGTCCACCAGAGGTGGAGCTTTCGTTTATTATTTCGAGTACTCTCACCTCTTCCATATTTAGTTCCTTAGCCATATCTCCTAAGGAATCTCTAGAGAATATAGCTCCACATAGTGGAGACATAAGTTTTGCAGAATCAAGTTTATTGTAGCAATAGTTTATAGCTTTTGAGAACGTGACCATAGCAAGTAATGCTGCCTGCCTAAATGTCAGTAACATTTTGTTGTCCACAATGTTTGAAACATATTTGATATCTTTAAAGGTGGTGACTATCACCACCTTTATCCTGAGCTTTCCCTCTTTAACGTATGGGAACTTAAATCTTATGGCCTTGTCGCCTTTGCTTTTCCTTTCTGTCCTTATGTATGGTCCGTACTCGAATAATATCTTGGCACAAAACTCTAGTGCCTTGCTAGCTTTGTTTTCTTCTAGTTGGTCATTAAAGTCCCTGCAGTAATCATTAAATTGTTCCCTTAGTGCATTAAAGTCAAATTCAGTTGACCCGTAATCTGCAGTGAAATCTTCAGGTGTTATGCCAAGAAGTGTGGCTTGTTTCTTAATCTCTGCAGTCACTATTGTAGTAGGCACAATGCCTGATGCCTCAAATTCGGCATTTGTCTCATCATTTGCTGTTAATTGGAGGTGGTTAAGAACAGCAGTGGTAGTTATAGCTTCTGCCATACTCATTCACTATGTGTTCGATCCCGAAGTTAACAGAGTGCTTAATTATTATATTATCTAAAGTCCCAGCTGCCTTGATTGAGTCAGCAAGGTCTAACAAGGTGCTATTAGCAACCCCTACTGCTACCACCCTATCCTCTTCTACTACAGGTGTGCCAGTTACTAGCTGATTGATTATAATATGACTGTTGTCTATTATAGTAGGTTCTGGGTAGTAAACACCACAAGTACACACTCTAAACTTTGCAGTATATGCTGCAATGCTAGTTTCCTTGCAAATATAGTTATCAAAGGTATCTGTTTTGGTAATCAATATCAGATACTTTATGAACATCGAATGTGTTTTTTTTTTTTTTAGAATTAGTAGGACTTACGGCCGCAGCACCGGTGGTGTATTTTTTCTAATAATTTTTTCTAATAAGGCTTCGTCCCGATTTTCATCGTCAAGCCAATAATTTAACACCTTATTTTGTATGGTGCACAAATCTTCATATAATTTAGTCAGCAGCTTAAACTCTATATTAATTGCATCGGCGTTTATTTCTGGATGTTTTAGCAGTTCACAGACCTTATTTGCCGATATTGTAAAGTTACGTCGTCGAAGCTGCCGCTCTGTTTTTGCACGTTCCATGCTTAATTTTACACGGTCGCCAGATGTAGCGAATTCTAAGAGGTCCAAATAATCAATTTAAAGGACAATTCACCACGTTTTAAAATTATATTTTATTTAAGTACTGTTTAATATATTTACATGACAAGTTTTTTATTTCAAGTGTAATAGACAGACAGTGTCAAAATTCAAAAACATGTTAAAAATAAGTTTTTTAAAACAACAAGAAGGTCAGAATCCTCAACACTCCCCGCCTTGCACATACGCAGATGTGGAAGAACATCTAAACTAAAATAAGGCATTATAAAAAATTATTCTAATTCTAATTTAACCTAAACCTTTGAGGAATTTGAACGACACGACCAGAGCGAGTATGAGTGACCTTAGGAACTTCCTGTGGCACAGAGTTGGTGCTTACTTCCAAACGATAGATCCGCTGCAATGCCCTGATGCGTTCGCCTGCTGCGGTACGTAGCCGAGCAACTCTATGTTGTCCGTCTGCTCCCGGCATTAATTCCAAAACCAACCCTAGTGGCCAGTCTACTCGTTTGATGTCATCGCTACCGATCAGCACTACATCACCTACACACAGGTCTCTCGTAACTTGAGCGCTACGCTCTGTCAACAGCGACAAGTACTCTTTACGAAATCTCTCCCTTAAATGGCTGCCAATTATATTTACATACCTCCAGCGAGAGGACAAAATCGCTCCATCCACCTTTTCTATGAAATCTATTTGATTTCCTGTATTATTAATATTCAGAAACATGGACGGCGTGAGAGGTCTTAAATTTTCAGTACTGTCGGTGACATACGTCAATGGCCTCCCGTTTATTACTTTTTCGGCTTCGCATAAAACTGTATACAGCTCGATTTCAGACAACGCGGCTTTACCTAAGTTACGCCGGAGGATCTCTTTAAGGGTCCGTACCATTCTCTCCCAAAACCCTCCCCACCATGGCGCGGAAGGTGGAATGAAGCGCCATGTAATTTTTGGATTCAAATTGCTGCAATCGAAGTTGTTAAATATATTGCTTGCCCCGTGAAAATTCGTGCCATTATCACTGTATATAATACGGACGCTGCCTCTTCTTGCCAGAAATCTGCGCATAGCGAGCATAAAATCTTCAGATGACAAAGAAGTCGTGATTTCCAAGTGTATGGCGCGATAAACGGCACACGTAAATATTACAATCCAGCATTTCTGCCTAGACTTAAGTAAGAGAGGGCCGGCAAGGTCTATGCCTGTAACCTCAAATGCTTCGCCACAGTTCACCCTATCAAATGGCAGCGGACCGGGAGGTGTTGTGCAAGACTTGGCGCTGTATCTCTTACAAATAATGCAATCTCTTATAACCTTCTTCACTACCCTTCGTATGCCAACTATCCAATAATTGTCTCGCAGGCTATTAATCAGAGCTTGTGAACCCGCATGGAGATGTTTTACATGCTCCTGAAACACAAGTCTTTGTACAATAGCGTCTTCAGCTAATAACGCAATAGGACTGGTAAAATTTTCGGGCTCATTACTTAAAGTTAGGCGCGTTTTCACTCGTAGTAATCCATCGCTATCTACAAAGGTTTGAACCTTTGATGTCAATTTAACTTCGTTTTCGCGCTGAAGTAATCCGAGTAAACGCTTTTCAGCTTCACAGTACTCTTCTCCCGTCAATATTCCCGATTTTCGTGTCAATCCTTTGCGACAATTGTAACCAAACCTGAGACACCAACCAATCATCCTTATAATTTTAGAGTATTTTCCAAAGTAAAGCAACCTCTTCGAAAAAATATCCGAACTTACAGTATTTACAATTGTACAGCATTTTTTCACCTCTCTCAGTACCTCCTCTTCATTTGCTTGTACTACTGTCACCGGCCATTCCTCGGCTGATTTCTTTAGCCACTTTGGGCCTTCCCACCACTGAGTCTGTAACAGCTTATCCGCCCTACATCCACGGGATGGTAGATCAGCCGGATTTTCCTTCCCAAGCACGTGACGCCAATCCTGAATGTTAGTGTGTTGTAAAATCTCTGCAACTCGGTTGTACACAAAAACATTTAGGTCATGTTTTCGTTTCAGCCACGCTAAAACTATACTAGAATCCGACCAATAAAACTCCTTAAAATTTAGCTCTATACTATCTCTGACTTGTTTCATTAATCTCGTAGCCATTAATGCTGCCATCAGTTCAAGCCTCGGCATTGTTATATTCTTAGTAGGGGCTACTCTGGATTTAGCTAGAACCAGCTGAACGTCAATTTCATTACCCTTTTGCGAACGTAGAAATATGCAACATGCATAAGCCACCAAACTCGCGTCGCAAAAGACATGTAGTTCATTCTCACAGCTATCAAATTGAACTTACTCATACGTCGTGGAATTTTACAAGACTCTAATTTTGTTAGCTCTTGTTGCCAGGCAATCATTACTTTATTGAGTTCGTCGGGTAATGGTTCATCCCAGTCTTTGTTCAAAATCCAGCTCTTCTGCAAAATAATTTTTGGTATCAGTGTCACAGGAGCCACAAATCCTAATGGGTCAAATATACTTTGTGCGAGAGAAAGAACGTACCTCTTTGTGAAGCCTTCGTGGCTTCTTTGCGTGGGTTCTTTGCCAGATGGCATTTTGCAATAGAAGACATCTTGGCGTGGGTTCCACATCACACCAAGTACAGAGATAGCAACAACTTCTTCGTCTGTCAACACTGGCCCGGTTACCCAACAACGTAGCTCAAATTGTCCTTCTAGAAGAATTCTTTTGGCTTCCGAAATAAATTTTATCATTTCGTCTTCGCTATTCACGCTGACTACACAATTATCGACGTAAAAACCTGTTTTTAATATCGCCGCTGTATCGGAATCGTACTTATTTAGGTGGTAAATAATCGTCGCGGACAAAAGAAAGGGGCTGGTAGTAACACCGAATACTACTCGACGATGCCTAAATGTTTTCAAACCTCCCATTTTATCATTGATATTTTGCCACCAAAGGAATTTCAAAAAATTACGGTCATCTGCGTGTAGCGATATTTGCAAAAATGCCTTTTTTATGTCGGCTGTCACGCCTATCGCATTTCTTCTAAAATTGAGTAATAGCTTTGGTACCAGCTCAATTAGGTTAACACCTTTACTAAGACATGAATTGAGTGATAAACCATTCTTATCCTTAGAAGACGCATCAAAAACAGGCCTAATTTTAGTTGTCAAACTTGACTCCCTGACGACAGCGTGATGTGGCAAATAGTAACCCGTATTAATATCATCGTTTTCAACTATTTCAATTATATTGTCTTTGAGCCATTCATCAAAAATCATATCGTAATGTTGTAAAATACCTAGTTTAGAAAGGTGAGCTGTCATTGAGTTAAGTCTCTTATATGCTACGCAAAAATTTGGCAATAATGTTTTTGATGTGTCTTTCCACGGTAACCTTACCTCGTATCTGTTGTCCTCACTCACTCTTATTGTTTCCTTAAAAAATCTCATAACTTCTACTTCATCCCTCTTTTTGCTCTTCTTTTCAACTTCATCTCTTATCCCCATTGTCTCCAAATCCCAAAAATCGGCCACACTGCAGAACGTCGTGCTAACGCTATTCGTTGTTGAACAGTAAACCCCAACTGCTGGGCTTGAATGGTCCAGCCAAGCTTAGACTCTATAGCCATTAAGTTTTGGTCAACTCGCACTGATCGCCCCGTTAACAATGATCCTAAAACATCGGAACCAATTAAAACACTGATTTCTGATACATCATCAACGCTATCAGTCAAAAAAATACCAAAACTTTCTAATTGTGACATTAATTTACCCGGTCGTAGCTGAGGTAGATAACCACAAAGAATATCTTTCTCTAAAACATTTATCTTACAAGTATAACTACTGTCTATGCTACATACACTAACGTCATACAAAAAATGTTTTTGTGTCTTTAGAACTGCGCCTCCGAATAGATTGTGACTCAGTTCTTGTATCCCTATTGGCTTAAGGTTCAACTTTTTTACTACATCAGCCTTAATGAAAGACCGCTGAGCACCAGAATCTATTAATGCTCTCACTACAACGGAACCTGTATTAGTAAATAATTTTACCTTCAAGGTCTGCAATAATACGGTTTTGTTTGTCGTGAATTGGTTCGTGGATACTGTTTGCTCTTCTGTTACCTTTTTGTCAATTGAGTTACCTCCTTTAAAGCTGCACATTATTGGGTAATGCCTTTTATTGCATATCACACATTTGGGATGGTACTTACAATATTTCCAGAAATGTCCCACTTTCAAGCAAATACCGCAAGCCTTTTTACGTTTGACAATAGCTCTTCGCTCCTCCAATGTCTTGTTGACGGCTGTCACACATTCCGAACTAGTATGTGTCACTTTATCGCAAAACAACAGGCCTTCGTTACAGGTTCCATATCCTTATTGCTTTTGCTCTGTTTGATTGTTGTCGTGAAACATGACGTAGACGGTGTCGATGCAGAATCCTTAGTAAATGATTTCGCTAGACGTACTCTTTCATCTGACATGACCTCTTGCTTCACAAACTGTAGTAGCTTTTCGAGGGGATTATTGTCCTCTGAATGGAAGTGTGATCTATGCCATGCACGCAATAGCTCTTCTGGCAGAGCCGACTCAACTAGTGGGAACAAAAATGAAGCATATTTTTCTTGAGTTACTCCCATAGTTTCTAATGCCATAATCTGAGTAGTTAATTTATCATATAGCGATCTTATTGGCATCTTTAGTACACCTTTAGCTTGCGCAAGTACCAACTGTAAAAGCTCTCTAACGTAATGCTCTATGATAAGCTCTTCTTTCGCAAATCTTTGTTTTAGTTGCTCTATTACCTTAGAGTAGTTACTGCCGCACGGCGGAAAACTTTCAACCAGTTCTCGTGCACTTGATCCAAGTTCCATACATTGTAAGAGATACTGAAACTTGTCGTCATCGTCGATCTTAGGATCCTCGTGTATCTTATTATACTGTGTCCAAAACGATAACCAACTTCGTAACTCTCCATTAAACGTAGGTAGCTCTAACTTCGGAAGTCTATAGTGACGACGATCTTTAGCTACTGATAAATTTGAATCGTTGTCTACTACTACAGTTCCGTTTTTAGAATTAGTAGGACTTACGGCCGCAGCACCGGTGGTGTATTTATTTACCAAAACTTCGATAGTATACCACCGTGAAATGTATTCATTTGCTGTGTCCATGTCTTTTTCTAATAAGGCTTCGTCCCGATTTTCATCGTCAAGCCAATAATTTAACACCTTATTTTGTATGGTGCACAAATCTTCATATAATTTAGTCAGCAGCTTAAACTCTATATTAATTGCATCGGCGTTTATTTCTGGATGTTTTAGCAGTTCACAGACCTTATTTGCCGATATTGTAAAGCTACGTCGTCGAAGCTGCCGCTCTGTTTTTGCACGTTCCATGCTTACTTTTCACGGTCGCCAGATGTAGCGAATTCTAAGAGGTCCAAATAATCAATTTAAAGGACAATTCACCACGTTTTAAAATTATATTTTATTTAAGTACTGTTTAATATATTTACATGACAAGTTTTTTATTTCAAGTGTAATAGACAGACAGTGTCAAAATTCAAAAACATGTTAAAAATAAGTTTTTTAAAACAACAAGAAGGTCAGAATCCTCAACACCGGTCTCTTGTGTCCAAGCTCCTTACAATCATAACATATGATCGGCTTCTTCTTCTTAGGTTTATTATTTTGTTTTTTCTGACTTTGATCTGTACGTAATGCTGACTCAGATTGTGTAGTACTTTTAGACATTTCATTCAATAACCTTGTTTTTACTAATTCAGTAGTAACTTCAATATTGCTGTTTTCTAATGCCATTATTAGAGGATCATATTTAGATGATAGGCCTCCCAATAAAATAGCAGCAAGTGAAGCATCTTCTATATCTTTGCCTATATCAGCCAAGTCCTGTGCAGTACTTACAACGGCATTAATATATGTCTCGATATCTTTGTAGTTATCTAATGTATATCTGTACAATTTCCTCTCTAATGCTAATCTACGTCCCATGCCTTTGTCTTCATAGGCATTTTGAAGAGACTTCCAAGCGTCAGAAGCAGTTTTAGCATTTCTAACATGCGTTATAGCAGAGTCTTCTAATGTAAGACATATTTTAGTGAGAGCCTTTCGGTCGTTCCTTACCTTGATCGGTCCGGGAGGTTCATTACCACTTGGATAACCAACTATTGCATCCCATAGATCTTCATGCATCAAATAATTACGCATCTTGAACTTCCAAAGACTGTAGCCATCTCTATTTCGAAGAGAAAATGATGGAAGTGACGAAGAATATCTTCTTTCCGAAAAATTACCACTATCATTTGCCATTATTTAAACTCACTAAAGACTTCAAAAATACTTATTTTCGTGCTGATAACGTGTTGGAAATATTTTTTATTAGAAAAATATTGAAAAACATGTATACTTGTCAACAGTATATTTTGAAGTAAGTAGTAACATTCTATGTCTAAATATATTCCTATTGTCATAACAGTTTTGATTACAAAAAGATTGTATATCACAACAATAAGAAATTTAATAAAAGAGTTTTACGATTTATCATTTATTTGAATAAAAAATAAAATACAACACAAATCAACAGCTTTATCATTAGGTTATGAAACTTTATATAATTTTTTTTGACCAAGAATTAATACAAAGTAACCATCTGGCTGACTCATCACTTAACCTATTTCTATGTTTTCTAATTACTAATGATGCTTTAGAAAATAACCTCTCAGCAGGTACTGAAGTTGCAGGTATTGAGAGAAAATCACGGGCCATTTTCGATAAAATCGGATACTCTGTCTCATGCGTCCTCCACAATCTAAAATGTCTTCCGAGCTGGCAGTTCTTGGTTTTCTCAGGTACTCCTCCAACTCGTCTATCACTAAGCCTTGAAGACAAGATCCAGATGACGTCGAGGGACATTCATAGAGTTTATCAAAGTCTATTACGTCTTCATCTTCATCACATACTTTATTTTCTTTTTCTGGTAATTCCAGAGATTTGTTCAGTGAGTGTAGACTTTTATATTCTTCATAAAGTTCATTGAACTTGCGCAGACTTTCTGTTTTAAGTTGCTTCCCCCACATTGTCAGGTCAAAAGTCTAAGCCTTATGCCTTGGGTCTAAAATTTTTATTCGCTATGTTTATGGTATTAGTCGTAATGCGCATAGGTCCAGTTTTTCATATTCTTTGATACAGTTTTTTGCGTCTCATAGAATTCCTAAGCGTACCTATCTATACACCGAACTGTTACACCTAACTACTCAGTGAAATAGCGCTAAGTCCTAGCTGTCTTGCAGGCTATGTCTTGTTCTTGCTCAAGTCTTGCACGGTCAGTCTTGGTCTTGGTCTTGCTAAAAATACGCGGTCTTGTTCTTGGTCTTGGTCTTGCAAAAACGCAAGAACAAGACCAAGACTGCAAGACCAAGACTGAATT